>JAOVVB010000043.1:7181212-7192694 GCA_028570985.1 Heterobranchus longifilis
TATATACATTACATATGCAAAGGCACAGATATGTAAAACATGCACATGCAGACACAGAAGCAAACGCAAATTATAGGCTAGTACGAACATAAAATAATAATTACAGTAGAAAACCATACACAGGCTTTGACAGGCAATCTTGCACACATTTCATGTGGAGAGTTGAATGCACACTTCCTTTTGAATTGATGTAGTCTACACTGATAAGGTCAATCCAGGTAAAAGCCATTGCATTGAATCCTCTTATTATATTCATACAAAGGAAAAGATGTACAGTACAGTAGGTAAAGAGAAGCTCTTTTTTCTCGCCTGTGCCCATTACTGCCTATGTCAAATCTAAAGCCATTAAAATATCTCCCACAGTCAGAAGCGTCTACTGTCTGTTCTACAGCAGGTTTGCCCAAACCTCCTATTAGTCAGCCCCCACTGCTTTCTAAAATCTATTTAATAACAGCTTGCATAGTGCTTCACTGGCACCCATAATCCATCACTTTAAATCACAAATGTACAAATGTTTTTTTCTTTCCCTTTCATAACTTGGTAATGCCACAGTCATTTTGGTATGTGTGTGCTGTTAATGGATTGTTGAAAGTAACGGAAGCCATGAATGACTTGTTAGGAGGTCCGGCACAGTCGGTAGAACAGACAGCTGAAATGTAAACCCATTCACATCATTATTAAGCTGGAGATATACTTGCTTTTAACTACGTGTAGGCAAATGCATAATGGCTGCCTCGCATATCCTGACATGATGTCTATCTGAACGTGTGGTTAAAAAGATAATAAATAAAGATAGATAAATTAACTTTATTAATCCCCAAGGGGGAAATTCAGTTGGTCACATGCACATAAAAGACAATAAACACCCTGACAGGCATACATAAAAACACATAACATACACAACACATTCCCAGGAAGGCATAACTCTTGCTCAGGACCTAGCAGTAAGTCCAAAGTCCATACAAAATACACACCGGATTTCCAGTACTCAATCTGCAGTATACAAATATACAATATATACAGTACAGCCAGTACAGAATCAAATCCAAAATCTATTCACCTCTTGGTGGTGAGCCTTACAGCTGAAGGCACAAAAGTCTTCCTGAAACATTCAGTGGAGCAAAGCAAGTACTGTGTATGTCTTTAGACGCTCAGAGCAACTGACACAGTATGAAGAGGCTGGGGTGATGGACAGGCCAAACAAACACTGACTTTCACCCAAGGGAATGTGGTTTGTGTCCTGTGTGAAACCAAAAGTCAATGTTGACTAAGTTACCTAGTAAGTTAACTTTCCTAAGTAAAGTTCTGAATGGCATGAATGTAAGTTACGTAACAAACTTATTTTCAAACTTTTTTTTTTCCCATTTTTCTCCCCAACTGTACTTGTCCAATCCCCCTGCTAAGCTGTCCCGGTCATTGCTCCGCCCCCTCTGTTGATCTGGGAGAGTTGTAGATGAGCACATGCTTCCTCCAACACACATGTGAAGTCTCCAGCCACTTCGTTTCACCTGACAGTGAGGAGTTTCACTGGCAGGACGTAGCGCGTGGGAGGATCACACTATTCCCCCCAGTTCCCCTCCCTCCTGAACAGATGCCCCGACCGACCAGAGGAGGCGCTAATGCAGTGACCAGGACATGCCCCTATCCGGCTTCCCACCCGCAGACATGGAAAATTGTGCCTGTATGGACGCCTGACCCAAATTTAGTTATTTAAACATGAACCACAATCTTTTCCTAAGCCTTACCAAATATTTCTGTTGCCTAAACCTAACCAAGTAGTTAAACACTACCTGTGAACACAGAAGTTCATTTTAAAAGGACACTATGTAACAAGCAGAAACTGACACACCATCCCTGACACATCCAAAACTGACACTAGAGAGGTAGGCTACCGAGAGGGTCATAGTTTGAAGTGTAGGGCCACTGACCAAGACTCTGTATTTGACGAGTTGGAAGTGAGATTGTGTTGGAAAAACACCATGAGCAGTTCAAGACTGATTGTGGGAGAACAACACAGACAAAAAAAACCAATCATACTCACGCACAGGGGCGATTCAGGTTGTCCCTGATCTCCTCATGAACTGTGGAAGGAAACCCCACATGTAAACACTGAGGAACATGCAAGCACCACAGAAAAAGGACCTTCTTGTTGCAAAGAAAAAAGGAAAGAAACAATCTTAAAGAAATACACCAGTGTTACCCTTAAAGCTTCAACACAGTTGGGATGTGGATTATGCCAAAGATGCTGCCGCTCAATGTCAAGATAACCCGAACAGCAGGAACATAAATAAAGTTTGTATAGATGGAAAGACACTCAATTTACAAGGTTCTTGCTGGGCAACATTAACAGTCTGCACCCTCACTAGCTGTGTCTCATTCAAGTCAAAATATTGGGATTAACCTTTGCAACCCCGATATTGACTAATTGACTCAATAATTGGTAATTATAATGCAGTGTGAATATATTATTCTAGCAGCAATATTGGGTACTCAATAATTCATTTCGACATCAGTGGTGAAATGAAGAAGAAAAAGTGCTGTGTTCTCTGCTGCAGTGATCTGTTTAATTGTGGAAGTATGGAGGGAATTTAATCAGAAGTATTAGCATAGACTAAACATTTTACGATGTGTACATGTCTAAACCAAAACCATGTCACTTGAGAGGGCTGCTTTATTACTTGTATGAAAACATAACCGTGATTAGATACTGAATCTGCAGATAATTACATTTTCCAAAAGTATATATATATCAGCTCAATCATAATCCGCAGATAATTACATTTTCCAAAAGCATATATATTTCAGCTGAAATCACAGAGAGTAGTAAAGGGTAATGACTTTGCCCGCCTCCTAGTAGTATAAAGAGTCGGGGTTAAGATGGGTCAACAGGACTTTCGCCCACAACACAGAATTTTGTAAAAGGTAATACATTTTGTCCACACATTTTGACTACAAATCATTGATACTTTACATACTGCTGCACAGCCCTCAGACCCGTCTGAAGCATCGGTTAGCAGAATAAAATGTTCATCAAAGTTTGGACTGCACAGAACAGGATTCTTACGATGTCATGGAAAGCTGCCACTGCCTCCTCTGTCCATTAGGCCTGACTGGGACATCATGATCCAGTCATGTCTGTGAGTGGAGCTGCCCTGGCAGAGAATTGTGGTATGACAGAAGCCCACCATGCCCAGAAAGGATCTTTGCTGCTTCCTTGTTTGTGGCAAAGGACATGACTTGATGGCCTGGACCTTGATGACCTGCGGCTGTATCACCCCATTTCCAATGACGTGGCCCAGGTACTCTGCAGCGGCAAAGACACACTTCAATGGGTTTACATTCAGCCCGGTCAAGTGGAGTTTAAGGAATCCCTCGGTGCTCGGGGGCTCCAGGAGTTTGAAGGGTGACTCGGGCTCCAGTGACTTGGAAAGGTACTCAGTGAACTCCTGCAGACCTTCCATTTCTGGGAGGACAGGTGGAGGTTATGTTTCTCCATCACAGTTCTACCAAAGTTTGGACAGCTGACGGTGAGGCTGGCCTTCACCACCGGGTCTGCAGAGCAGACAACAACTCTCCAACCTCGTCATCAGCGAAAGATGTGGATACTTCAACATGTAGACTGCCGGTTAGTAGCCGACCGCTTTACCTACTGAGCCACAGCCGCCACAAGACTACAAAACTGTTGGGGATATTTCAAGTTCCAGGGATGTGGGTTTGGGTGGACAAGGGCAAAAAGAGCAAGGACATATGGAATGGAGGCCTTAGAATAGTGATGGGCAAAAATGAATGAACAAATCTTTTTGAATGACTCTGTTTAGTGTCCGGTATGTACTGGGTCAGCCTGTCGAACCGTTCGAATGTACTAGTGCTCATGAATCCTTGACTTTTCCCACGCTCTGCCAATAACATAGGATACTGCTCAATGCTCATCGTGCCTGCTACAACAGTGCAGTCGCTCAAAACACAGAACTTCTAAGAAGGTTCTAAGAACACACAGAGTGTGTGGGAGTTGGTGTGTATGTCCCAGAGTTTAAAATATCTATCTCCCAAAGACTGTCAGATCAGTTATCTGTACATACAGCAGAAATTGTGGCAGCCATTATTGGGTTACAGAAAGAAATTGCAGCAATGGTGTAAGACCCATTGAGTCAACATGGAATTTATATAGCCAACTGCAGAGGTCAGTGCTATGATAACTGAGCTAACATGGCAGGAAGAGTTGTTGGAGTGCATAAAAATAAAATAAAAATCCCCATCCTACATACCCTGCCCTACACCATACCTGTGTGTGTCTCACACCTCAAACCTAGTTGGAGTCCATGCAGTACAGGCCGGCCAGAAATACACATTCTTTGGCTTTGGCATTCTTGATCAGTCTGGCCAACAGACAGACAGACAGACAGACAGACAGACATTTCCCCACCAGATATGTATTCCTGGCAGTGTGAATTAGGTTTTAAAACAACATTTAGATCTTCATGTTGGGAAATAAAATGGATAGAATATATAACTGAACAGTTAACTGAATAAATAAAATATGAAAAATCCAAATAATCAACAGCTTTAAATTGAAAATTAATTTATGTCAAGCATGGCAAGGTCACTGTTGCCTGTCATCCATAACAATGCTACACATAAGAATAAGAATGTTTATTTGTATAGCACATTTCATCAGACATCACAAAGTGCTTCACAATAACATAGCAAAACAAGGCAACAACAGACGTGAAATACAGACATCAGGCCAAAAGCACAAAATATACCAAAAAAGAAGTCGAAACATATGGGTCTTGAGCTGCTTTTTAAAAGTGTCCACAGATCTTAAATCCAATTGGAGTGAGTTCCAAAGTGTCGGAGCTACAACGTCAAAAGCACAGCCTCCTTTTGTTTTGAGCCTGGAGCGAGGCACAACCAGCAAACCCTGATCAGAGGACCTCAGAGCCCTGCTGCTGATGTAGGGCTGCAGATGATCTGTAATGTAGGCAGGTGCCTGTCCACAGAATTGGCTCTATGTGACCACAGACACCTTCAACTGGACTCTAAATTTGATGGGCAGCCAGTGTAAAGGTTGCTTGGTGGCAGCATTTTGCACCACTTGCAGGCGATTTAGCGAGGTCTTGCTAAGGCACGTAAAAAGGGAATTGCAGTAGTGAAGCCACAAGGAAATAAATGCATGAATAATAATTTCCAGCTCAGCTGAGGACACGACGGGCCTGAGTTTAGCGATGTTCCTCAGCTGGTAACACGAGCGAACCAAACAATTTTGACTCAACGACTGGTCCATAGAAACACTTAAGTTACAGACAGAAGGTTCTACAGAAGAGGACAGAGAGCCAAGACCTTCCATCACTTCAGTATTCAACTGTAAAACATTATTGATTATTATTGTATTAATACAGATTATTGATGCAGTTTTGTAAAACAGTTTTCCAGTATTTTTGGGTTGAAATGAAATGCAAAGTTGAATATCATCCGTATGACAATGGTAGGAGATATCTTTATCTTCCCAAGAGGAAGCATGTACAAAGCAAACAGCATCGGACCCAGGACAGAACCTTGGGGAACACCACAAGACATAATTTCCGTTGAGGAGGCAAAGTTATGAACAGTGACTGAAAAACTCCTTCCTGAAAGGTAAGATGAGAACCACTCCAGAGCTGAGCCAGAGATTCTCACCCACTGCCTGAGCCTCTCAACCAAAATACAGTGGTCCAGTGTCAAATGTGGCACTGGCGTCTAATAAAACCAAAAACGGAACATTATCCTACATCACTGTGCATTAAGAGATCATTTGAGATTCTCAGAAGAGCCGTTTCAGTTGAGTGCAACCGATGAAAACCAGACTGAAACTTCCCAAATATTGCACACATCTAAAACAGTAGTAAGCTGCTTAGCAACCACTTTTTCTAAGACCTTAGCTATAAACGGTCATATAGAAATGGGCCTGTGGTTTGGGGCAAAGAGGGGTCCAGACACAGCAGTGTGTTTGAAATAAGCTGGGACATGACCAGATATCAAAGAATGTTTTACTATGGGGAGCACACAACGACCACTCGAACCCAAAACATTTTTAAACAATGAAGTGGGCACAAGAAAGCAATATTAATCCTGGTGTAGTTGTAAATGCATTTCCATGAACCTCCCACCATTTTTTTTTTCATTCTTTATGTAGAATTTATTCTATACCATTGACTAGGTGTTTTTGTCCCATTAATATTCAGAAACAATTTAAATGTATCAAGAAGCCATGCGATGGTTTGTCAAACTTAGAACATACATAATAACATAATAAATAAAGCACTGTAATGACTGAATATATCTTAATCTGACTGACCAAATCATGACCTCAGGTATTTGTGTGTTTCAGAGCCACTGTGTGTGTTTGGTGTTGATTTATAGCTGTTCTTAATATTCAAGCTAGCTGAAGGGCACTGCTAATGGAGCAGGGACAGTGGCAGCCATATTTCTACCACCAGACTACTTTCCTCTATTCCTCCACCAGCTAGTAACAGCCTCAGTAACAGCCACAGTCATATAAATTGTTCAGGGCGTAAGTGCTTAGACCTTTTCAGCGAAGGACCCTAGCTTAAGATTTATAATGCAGTGACTCACCCTCGGACCAGGGCTTGTCAAGTGGGGACCCAACCAAAACAACATGAAGAAGAGGATTGCAGTTGTGCTATTATTATTATTGCTGCTGCTGCTGCAGCTGCTGCACTCTGTGTACGAATAAGAATGATAACCATGTAAGCTGCCCTAACAGCTGCAACAAAACCAACAGAAGGTGTGCAGTTTGTACGTGCAAAAGAGAAAAGGTCTCTGCCAGCAGAGGGCGGCTCCACTGACTTGTATAGAAGTTAGGCTTACATGGTGAGCAGTCCCTTTGCTACGGGAAACAACAGCCTCTGAGCTGTAGAATAGAATACATTTTTATTGTCCACCAGGGTGGAAATTTGTCATCGGTCACCAAACACAGGAAACAACAACACAAAACATAAAAACAGTCTCATCAGTCATTTTGCTGAGTGAAGAATATCAACGGTACTTGGGATGAAGGACTTCTTAAATACATTTTTGGTCACCAGAGGGACTCTATAGTGCCTCCCAGAGCTTAAGAGCTCAAACTGGCTTAAGAGAGGATGGAAGCTATCTGCCAAGATACTCCTCGCTTTCATCCTCACGTCCTTTCTGTAAAAAGTTCAATTAAGGGCTTTTGGGGTTTTCTAACCATTTTGCTCGCCATTGACACGATTCTATCAACCTACATGCTGAAAATGGCAAGTTTTGAAGAAGATTTGGATCGCGCAATAAGGGAGGTCTGCTGTTTTTCGGTGAATGAGTGTATGTTTACAACATTTTTGTGTAGATGTTCCACCGAAACGGTTTCCCTCCCGACCATGGATGTCTAATAAAACCTGGAGACAGCGTTCGAGGCGGAGCTCCGTTCATTGTTATGGAAGCTGCTCAGTGGTGCATGAAGCCAAAAAAGCTCAACTGCCGCCTCGAGAAATCTTCAGATGAACAGCACTACTTCTGTGTTGTGTGGTCCATAGAGCAGGCGCACTAGAGACTTCTGCAGACACAGCCGGCTACATCCGGTTTAGCGCTCCGGCTAACTTGAATGGGGATTAAATAATTAAATCGTGCGCTCTTCTAGACTTTCAAAATGTGATCAAACCAAACGGATCAAATCCTGATAGTGAAACAAGTCATTTCACGGGGGTTGTGATGCCGAAAAAAAATTATCTACGGATTTACAAACGTCTCTTTCGCCATGTAAGTCTATGGTTCGTGGTGGCCTGCTCCTGATGCGGTCTTGCAGAGGCACCGGCACGTGGCGCCGTCCAGGATGATTGTGATTGGTTTAAAGAAATGCAAACAGGCCAGCGAGGTTTTTCACTATCCAGGAGTGAAAGCACACTGAATCCAGACCTTTCCCCAGCAGCACTGTGGAGGTCTGGTTACGCAAGACTATAGAAGTCTACGGGAAAATGAGCCTACTTCTCACTTGATTTATTACCTCAGTAAACCTTTTCATAATTAGTTTATGGTCTCAATATGCACCTGCACCCGTAACTTTACTGCTCTCTCTATCACTATATTCAAGACCCATTCTAAAAATGGCCATTTATAGAAATAAATGCTCCTCTTTTTATTTCAAGCGCGTAAATCTGAGTAAGTTATACTTAAATGTGCACTCTGGACTCCAGGGTGTCCAGGGTGTGTGTGTGTGTGTGTGTGTGTGTGTGTGTGTGAGTGAGAGAGAGAGAGTGTGCTGGTTTGTTTGGGATGTTTATATGTAGCCATTTGCTTGCAGCTATAGTGGTGCCCCCCTGCGGGATGTGTACATGTGTGTGCGTGTGTGTATGTGCTCTCGGGGAGTGTTAAATAGAACAGCAGTGTGATTTCACACCCTCCTTCTCTCTCTCTCTCGCCCATCCCCCTCTCCCAGCAGTCCACAGTAGCGCCGTGCATCTGTGTCATGTCATTGGGTTCTGCTGTCCTAGAGTAACCCTCCCCCTCCTTTTCATACACACACACACACACACACACACACACACACACACACACACACTGCTTCTGTCTTGCGCTCCCTCACAATCTCCATGTCTTTCTTTTCTTCATTTGGTTTTCTGTATCAACAGCTCACTCGTTCTCCTGCTATCGCTTTCCAGTAAACCCGGCTGGGTTTATCGTTTGATTCTAGATAGGATCTGACATGTCCGACACACACACACACACACACACACACACACACACACACACACATCTATCTCACTTGCAATCATGAACGAAAAAATATGTGCAAGCGTTCCCTGCCTTTTTCTCTGCCCCGCCTTAGGCTCCGCCTCCAGGAAGAGACAGGTGTAGAACAGATCGTTCTGCCTTGCCCCAGCCTACACAAATATGCACCCTTTGCGCACACACACACACACACACACACACACAAATGAGGCAGGGCAGTAGTACGACTGAACGGTTGGTACTGCATGAAGTAGAACAGGTCAGGTCAGGTGTGTGTTCGTGTGCACTGGCAGGCTCTGTCTGTTTGTCCCTCCCTGTAATGCAGTTCGGCGAATGAAAGGGCTTCGAGGAGGACGTAGCGTGCGTGCGCTCTGGTTAACTCCGCATCGGGTTTGGAATGATTTTGACATCGCAGATAGAGATCTTACTTTTTTTTTCTTTTTTTTTTTGAGGTGTGAGACCAGATTGCATAATGTGACGCACTCGCTACAGCTGAGGATCATGTGTAGACTTCCGATTTGACTTTAGTTTTCGACTTTTGGGCAATAATGTTTATTGCCTCATTTGTCTGTAGACAAGTATTAAAAATGTTAAAGTATCTCTATTATGCATTAAAATGCTGAGTAAAACTTTTTCCCATTGTAATTTTTTTTGTCATATCTTCGTCTCAATGTCAAAGAGATTATTTAGCCAATTTTCTTCGCCACACTCCAGTCCAGGAGGTGGCGGTAATGCATCAACCGGGTATGAAGTAGAAGAAGAAGCGATACTCTCCCAAAAAAAAAACATGGAAGATGGAAGGGGGTCTACAGAAACTGTCTGTTTTAAAAGAATTTCTTTCAATTTTGAATCGAAAACTGTTTCAATTAATTGAACTGATCAACAACAACAAAAAAAAATAAAGTGCTTAACAGTGAGTGATCAGTTTAACAACACGATTAAAGACAAAGTCGTGTTTGAAATCGTTAAAGTTGCTGTGATGCTCATTTAACACGCACTAGACAAACCACCTTCCTTACCTCGTGTTTCTCTACGTATACCGTAATGACGCAAACCGAGTGTAATAATTTCATCAGTTTTAATAAAAACCAGTCTATTGTTGGATGATCATCATACAGAATACACTGACACGGTTTAAAATATATATATACTGTTATCATTTTATTGGGATCTACTCCTACAGTGTACCAGGTAATAATTATTATAGTAATAATAATAATAATAATAATACTGGCAGGCTGGGCGTGTGCGCTGTGTGTCTCTGACTTATTTGTCTTTCGTCTCAAGTCCGATATCCCCTGCAGCATGAAACACTCCGCCTGTCCTGCGTGCCACAGCGTCACATCCCCACTACACGCAGCAGCCCAAAACGTGAATATAACATATCGGGTACGGAAACCAGGATCACAATGGGACACGCAGGAACTTGAAAAGAGAGAATAAAGATCACACACGCTGGTTATAAATCAGATGATCAGAGACGCGTTTTCAAACGTCTGGATGAAATCTAAAGTAAGCAGATGTCGGGCGCTGAGCGTCAGGGCCCGCAGTCTTTAATGTCGGTCGCGGTGCCTATCAGCTCTCACCGGCGCGCAGTCTGCGTCAGGGCTAGTTGCTTATCTGATTTGGTTATTTAAAAGAACGTAATGATGAGATGAGTATTTCAGGCGTTAGTCATAATTTGTTTATCATTCTCAAGTTATCTGATAGATAATCACACAGAGTCTGACAGCATCTGATCTGGTTGGGTTGGAGGTGGGTCAGATTTAACAGACAGATGTGGCCACATCACGTGGCAGTGACAGATGTTTGTTATGAAAATTCGACTTTAATATCTTAACCCCATCTCCTTAGATCTACCTACACTGTGTGAAAATGGTCACTTTTTGATTTTGGCTGTATCCCAAACCTCAATGAGTAGTGTGCGTGTGCGTGTGTGTGTGTGTGTGTGTGTGTGTGTGTGTATGTGTGTGTGTGTGTATGTGTGTGTATGTGTGTATGTGTGTGTGTACACAGTACGACTCTATAAATACTAAGACATTGGTGTGATATTTTAGATCTCCTATTGCAGCGGTCTGTGATTTGAGACGCTTCGGACTTGGGTTGAGACGCCTGGTGAGTTGAGTTTGGTTGTGTGTGTGTGAGAGAGAGAGAGAGACAGCTCTCGGAGGACATAACACAGTAGAGAGAGAGAGAGAGCAAGCACACTGCCTCTATTGTACAGAGGCGTGTGCAGATGTGAAATGCAGCGCATGCTGTAGTGCATTATGTTATCAGTTTCCATAGTGACACGTATACGGCGTGACCGTCTCCACAGCGAATTACCGCGTCGCACTTGCACGAGTCGGAACAAAGACCACCACACCACATCGTCTGTGTTCGCACACTCTTTACTTCCCCTCAGCTCTTTGTTTCTGTTTACTTGTAAAGACTTTGTGCCATAAAGCTGAGATAACAAGTAATGGATCATTTGTCTGGAAATAAGCCACCACTTTGCCTTAACCCATACCAAACCACATGCTTTTTGTGTGAGCACGCGTGTGTATACCGCATTCCAAATTATTACGCAAATGATGTATTTCTCTGATTTTCATAATTAGTCAATTCAAATGACAATTTTCAAGTCATCAACCATTAGGGTATAATATTATATAAATAATAATATTTATTTCAAAAATAAAAAACTGAAAACGCACTGTTCCAAATTATTATGCACAACAGAGTTAAAACATTTTAT
>JAOVVB010000043.1:7205382-7229560 GCA_028570985.1 Heterobranchus longifilis
TGGGGGGGGGGGGGGGGGGGAACGCTGATCATGTGAGGGACACGCTCGTGTCTACAGATGTTGTGCATCACTCTGTTCCAGGAAATGAAGCAGTCGGCTTTTTTTTTTTTTTTAGGGTAATAGGTTTTTGATAAGTATGAGCAACTGATTACCATGTTCCAGTGGATGAAAAAACATCTCTCATTTTCTCTGAAAGTTCTAGAATCGAACTTGGAGAAACATACAGGCAGATGGTTTCACACACAGATGGTCATGAATGCCAGTTTGCAGACTTTGTGTGCTAGACGTTCCCACATTGAGTCACCGCTCTATACATGTGCGCGCACACACTCTTATTCCAACAGACTGGCTGTTAGTGTGTAATGTCTTTCGGTTCTTTTGAACATTTGGTCCCTGTCATTCTGAATTTAATTATTGTAGCGATGTTTCCTAGACGCTGTTTTATAGGACTTAACATGGGCAACAAGTAAAACTGGAAAACCAGAGGCCATGTTATGCTGTGAGGGGTATTGTGTACCAACTCGTTCCTTTAGAGAGATGATCACAACAAATCAGTACAAAGTTCTTCTTATTAACCCATCATCCTTATCCTACGAGGGCACTTTTCTTTCCTGATAGGAGCGGGGGTTTTTTGCCCGCCTCCACAGAGCACGCTGAACACATTGACGAGTACGAACATTATTATCATTTTTTTAATCATATGCTTTGACCTTTCCCATCACTTGATCTTAACCAAAATGAACATCTGAGCTTTTCAGATTCAGACAGCACTCCCTAACACCGTCACCAAAACGATATCCGAGGGCGTGTCTCGAGAAAGAACAATGCTCATCTCTCCAGTACAGGTCCATAGAGATTACTTGCCGTCTCTTCTGGCAACCTGTTGTGACATATAACATTTTAAATGTTCAACATGTTCCTCCTTTAATGTGACTTTTACACATTTTTCATACATTTCATTCTTTTTTTTTTTTACGATTTGAGACCCAAAAGGAAAAAAATTATTCATATCAAACCCAGACGCTGCTTCTGTTCCACAGGATGTCAGTATGTTCCCCCTGCCCCTTTAGGCTTCCTCACCCTTTCAGGAGGCCCACTTCCTGTTGCTCTGACGACAACTTCCTGTCTTATCAGACACACACTCTTTTTGTTCTGCTTTTTTTCGCCCGCTGTTGTGTTTCTCATTCATGAGCGACTAGTGTTTCTGACTAATTGTTACAACATGTGGGAAAGTAATGAAGCTGAGTAAAGCACGACTAGCTGTCGACATCGCATTTACTCGTACCTTCAAAAGTTTCAAATGTCAGTAGGTTCTCATGAAGATCACCCGACAAAAGAAAAACACCTTTTTTTTTTTTGCCCATTTTCATCTCAAAACCTGTCTACGCTAGATGTTTTTGTGCGAATGCAATCGTCTTTATGATTCATCCTATTTGTGTCAATACCTCTGTTATCTCTTTCCTAGTTAATGGTGTGACTAATTTTGTCTCCTCTGTTATCTGGTAGTGTTTACCGCAACGTCGGCGCTAAATGTGGGTCATTTACTACTAACCGCAGCACACTACTAAGAAAAGAATGGCGTTTTTCTAATTAGCAGCGTCATATGTGCCAGACTAGGTTTTTTTTTCCCTTGTTGAGAGGGAGGGAAAAAAAAGTCAGTTATGTTTTCAAACTGCTCTTGTTAAATAGATATAATGTATATAAAAGACATCTGACTCTAAGGTTTATTTTCTCACTGGGAAACATGACTGTGAAGGGTCGAATTGTACGAGTGTGTTTACTCACGGCATGTTCTTGAGTTTAGAACAAGAAAATATTTTCTAATCTACGGACATTCAGAGCCCAATAGGGGATGGATTAAAACCTTTTTGTTTGTTTGTGCGTGTCCTGAGTTGAACTGCCTTTCCGGATCAGGATGAACACTGTATGTGGGCTTGTAACATGGGGGTGACATCATGATGATGTCAATGTACATCATCAGCATAGTAAGACACACGTGTGCACGCAGATACACTCACACAGGCACGTATTGAGAGAAAGGGAAATGTTCCGGCGTGTTTGATCTCTATCTGAAGCCTGTTACATAACGGTCAGATGTGAACATTCAGCCTCAAGCTTTCTCCTACACAAGACCATGCCTGTAATCTCTCTCTCTCTCACACACACAACAAATAAGTTTTTTTTTATTTTTTATTAAAACCATATTAACGTCACTGTGACAGAACATCAGGTAAGAGTCTTAACACAGTTGAACAACTACTTACAGAATCCGGTGCTATAACATTTACACTTACATTATCCAGAGCGACTTACAAAAGTGCTTTGTAGTTTCCATCATTGGATAGATCCAATATTTACCAAACTAAAATCCGAGAAAAAACGAGAATCGCTCCGAAATTTGGTCACGAGGCCTCAGCCCACGCCAGCCATCTTTTCTCAAAATTCTGCCTTAAAGGTTTTGGCTCTCAGGAATCCCCGATTTGGCACAACCATGAAAAACAAAAAACCCAATCGGTTTACCTCACATCCTGTTTGTGTGAACAAAACATTTCACCAAAGCCGAGTTCGATGACACAATACTTTGAGAAATTCCCAACACTGTCACTTTCAGCGGTCGCCCCCGATCACCTGATCGTAAAAAGCATGAAAGCGCGTCAGGGGCGGAGTCTTTGGGGGTAAACCCTGTAGTCTCCATGATCTGACTCACAGGGGTTTCCCCCGGTTACGCTTCAAACACATGCACGTACAGTATACATGATGATATTATAAAAAATGGTGCTCGGTTACAGAAGGCTAGTTTTGGTCTCTTATTCTCTCATAAATCTGTCATGACATGCCGCCTGTCACAAACACCTAGGTAAGTTATGATAACACCTTGTGTGGAAGCTGAAACAGTATATGTGTGTTTCTTGTAATTAAAGATGATATTGCTTTATTGGAAACAATTTCGTGTGAGGATTAAGCCGTAAGAAACTCAATTTTGGAGTTGAGTATGAGGTGTCGGTGAGAAGCGAACTTTTCTGCATGTAAGCAGATTCTGGACTAGTTTCAGTAGTGAGTAAGCCGTGTGTAGTCTATTAATACCCTCTGACTAAACGGGACTCCAGTCACTCACTTCCTCCGGCTGGCTTTAGTGCACGTTAACCTAGAAACGGATGTAGGAAATGTTTACATGTGTGCTAATTTCAATTTCGCTGTTAACTGAGAAAACCTTAACCGTGCTCTTTTTCTTCCTGCTGCATTACACACTGGATAGTTGGCTTTTCCATCCCTAAGCCATGTGGTCTTTTTTATTTCAGAATCGTGCTATTATAATGTATAAGCAACTATAACAAAGTTTTTGTTTATTTTGTAACACTGGTGGTCTGTATTATTTTGAAGCACTTAGTTGCCATGTAATCGTAAAAATTGAAAAAAGAGCCTTGATGCCAAACATGTGATCGAAGCAACATGATTTATATAACAGGTATAATAGTTCTCTATGGAATAAGGGTGAAGGCCAGAAACGATTGTAAAGAGAAGCCTAATTAAAAGCAAGAAGTCAGACACACTGACTCAACCAAGTGTGTGTACGAGCTGAAATGAAAACCGTGAAGCCGATCTCGTTTTATTTTCTTTGCCCAGTAATTTTAGCAATCTTACTCGCCAACAGTCACAGCTCGTCACTGCCACGACATGCTCAACCGAAGAAGTAGAAACATTGTGACTGTGTGTGTTCCCTGAGTCTTGAGACCTAGACAAGAGCTCAGTGTGAAATAGTAGGAGCAGCATCGAACAGCATCATCATGCCTATTTCTGTCTTTCCTAGATCCTAAAATAGCACAGAGGAACTGAAATAGCACAGGACACGGAGAACCATAGAGAAAGGGAGGTAACGTGGGCAGAGCAGACTCACACCCTGCGTGCATGCGCGCAGGTCACGGCGGTCTTAAAATACCGCATGGTGTAAGTGTTGAAGCAAGAGTGCCTCATACGCGAAATTAGTTATTATTTGTCTCTGGTGATGTTGTTTGTTCGTGTAGGAAGGAGTGTGTGGGTGTTTGATATGGACACGGCCAGTTGTCTCACAGCAGAGTGCTATAATACATTTTTAGACTGGCACTGAGTTGTGTACTTTAGACTTTATACACGCAGTCCATCCCTTTCAGCATGTCTATTGTTTACTCATTCTATCACCATCTCTCTCTCTCTCACACACACAAACAGCCCTCCTTTACCCTCTTTCTTAGCAATGTGTCTGGCCTAATATGATTAGCATTGGTCTCTTTCTTGTTTCACACTCGCGCACACACACACACACACACAGGAGCAGAACACCACCATTCTGTCAAAGCTCAGCAGAAGGCTATATACTTACACAAGTGTGCAAACACACACACACACACACACACACACACACTGCTGGCTAGGCTCCAAAGTGCCCTGTGCTTCTTTCTCCTCTGCTTCTGTGCCAGGAGGCCCCCAGGAAGGTTTACTATGACCTCAGTACACTCTTCCTATAGGTGAACTCCCATCAGTCCATCTGTGCTCCACTCAGGCGTGCACACACAAAAACACACACGCATACGCCTGCACAGACGTACTGCCCCCTACATGCTGCTCATAGTAATACTGCTAAGACTTTCTTTGTTGAGATCAAGTGTCAAAATGTTTCAGTAAACCGCTGTACGTTTTTCAATTTATGTTCCACAGAGAACAGTGCTGAGATACACACTGATGTACATTTCTAATAGTCTGATTTACACGAGAGAACAATATCGAGCTGCATAAATAATTTGAGATTTATTTTCTATTACTATCTTGCCGAAAAATTATATTTGTAAAAATGTATAAAATCACTTCACCTGCCCCAAGTAATCATTTTGCTGGAAAAAAAAAAATCTCCCCTAGTTATTTCATTTTAATATTCACCTCTTCAACACTCTAACAGATTCATCAAATGTTTATGAAGTGTTTTTTTTTTTTGATTGATTATAATTAATTGTTTCAGAATTGTTTATGCTTTTCCAATCTGTTCATTTCTAAATTTGTGGGGTTTTTTTTCTTCCTTTTCTGTTTTTGCAGTTCTCCGAACAGCTTGTGAGTGTTGGTGTGTGGCCCTCTCTCTGCTGCTGTGGAGGGCTTCACGCACACAGCTAGTGTGGTAAGTAACTACAATCAACACGCATGCCAAAACCTATACAGTGTAGTGTCTTTAAAGTCTATTATTCTCCTTGGAGGCTAAATGAGATGACAGGCCTTGTATTCACTGTTAATTATTGTTCAGATTTTTCATGTTTTTCAATAATTTTAATTAGTATTGGTTTATGATACCGGCGTAAAACCTGTGCCAAGTTGTAGTGCGGACTGGGTATTCCGCTGTGGCGACCCCTTGCCGGGAGCAGCCGACAGACCAACAACAACATTGGTTTATGATACCAGTTTTTGTAATATTATCTTAAGTTTAGTTAAGTTCTACAGTTATTTGATGAAATCAATTCTTTTTCTGATTGGTAATATTCATAAAGATAGATAATAAGCCACCGCATATTCTATGATTATACCATTTAACAATTTAGACTTTTCCCGTATGTAAATAGATGACAAACCTTTTACATTGCAGGCTGGATGCATCACACCGCGGAAAAATTTGGTGTGCGCAGCTCACGGGATCCCTTACCTCTGGATGGAATCAACCGGGGACCATGGGCTCCCATGGCTGGTCATGCCTGGCCTCCACCCTCCAGGTAGCTAGACCTCTATATCTCATAATACCACACACACACACACACACACTTGTACATGTACATAGGGGACCTCTGTTTGTCTTCCGGTCTTTGCCAGTTTTTATTAGATCTAAATATTCACAATTGTCCAAAATGCTTATTGAAGCAAAGCGCACACTATGATTTCTTGCTATTAGATATTAGACTATAAATTTTCTTACAGGTGCTCACCTGGTGGTCAACCTCCGTTCCTCCCTCACCTCCAACCCAGTCACATGACAGGGCTAAATCATGCAAGTAAATTTTACAACAGTGGGTAAGTGTTTGAGCACGTACATCGTTACAGTTTACTGAGTGATTGATTAAAAAAAAAAAAAAACAGACTGAAATTATTTTCGTGTCCCCAGGCCACTGGGACGTGGAGGAGAAAAGCTGGACCTACCTCAGGCCTTGTTGCCAGGGGTAAACCGGGATCTCCGGATGCCCCCAGCCCCTCCCCGACCATGGGATCCAATTGGTCAGCATTATGAGCCATTGTCCAGTGAGGAACATGCCCGTTTGCACAACGGATACAATGCTGGACCATCTGCACATCTCGCAGCCCGAGCCAATCAGCTGTTAAAGGTAAGAAAACTAATATTACATGGCTTTGCCATTACTAATATATATTGTCTGTTAAGTGCGAGATAATTTGCTTTGCAAAGTTCTCTTAAATATTCATCTAAAACAAACTATTGGTGTTAAAAAAATTTTTTTTTTTTAAAAGTCGCATAAATGTATACTTTATCAGAGCTTAAAGGGATGGTGTGTATCTGAATGTTTTAACATCGCCCTCTTTCTCCCAGTTTGCCCCCCCTCCATTGCAACATGGATCCAGGCCCATGCCTCCAATCCCAGACTTGTGGGAACAGTCTCAACAGCAGAGGCAACCACCACCACCTAGGGGACCTTACTCTCATTCTGGCCAGTTGAAGCGGCAAGCTCCGCCTCTGGAAGAGCAGTCAGTCATCCAGCATACCCCTCTTTCCCTAAACAGGCCTAATGAGGACCGTCCCAGCCCAAGCAAGAAAAAAAGGAGTTCTGACTCCGAACAGGTAGAGAGATCCACCTAAGCTAATCAAATTAAAATGCTACTCAGTTGTCTAATAACAAAGCCTATCGCTTGATTATTAGGGCTACCTCACTGTATTACTAAAGCAGTTACAGTTGGTATGCATGACCTTAAGTTTTAGAACACCGCTCAGTGGTTTATTAAGGATTTTTAACTTGCTGCTTTGGGGGCGCTGTGTGATGGCTTGTTTTAGTGCTTAAAAGTTGTTGTTTGTCTTTTATAGCGCATGATGGGCACCCACCAGTACTCGGGGTCTGTGGGAACTTCACTGCCCTTGCTGCAGCCGCCTCTGTCCCATTATCCCCCTCTGCAAAGAGGGGCGACAACTTGGAACCCATTAGAGCGCAAAATGGGCCGCAGTGAGTTTAAGGTCAGTAAAATTGGTTATTTTGGCATTTATTTTACTGATTTGCTTTACAACATGATGTTAATTATGTCCTTCCTATCTAATACGTTCTCTCACTTCATTGTCTGTATACAGGACTTGCCCAAACAAGACATGGGTGACTGCAGTTACAAGCAGTTCCCATCTCCCAAACCGCCATCCATTTCTTCACCTCCTATTACTTCTGCGAGGGGCTATGAACAAGGTCCTCCACCCCATCCCCATAAGCCTTCTCATTCACCACAATCTCTGGGCTCCTCATCCTCTCACAATGTCCACATTGACCAAACTACATTCCCCTTTCCTAACCACAAACCTCCTGGTCAGAACTCGAGAGAGCACCAGGTCATTCCCACCCATAAAGTGCATCCTTCTGGGTTGAGGTCTCCTGGCAGCCAGGCACCCCTGCAACAGCTTTCATCGTCCCTGACTGATCGAGATTGCCCTATCCCCACACCAGCACACCACACCGCCGTGCCTTACAGCCACCCCAAATTCCAGCCCCATCCAGGGCTGGTTCCCACCACCAGCCCCTCTTCCAACAGTGGGACACAAGCTGCAGCGGCTCAATGCAACCCTCATAAGCCCTGGAGGAACCAGATCAAACATGATAACCAGGCCACAGTGAGTGTACAACACTTTTAATGAAATATCGGTCAGCTACATTTATTAATTTATTTATTAAAATCACTTTGATTTTATACGTTTACAATCTTAACCGTTTCTCTCTAGGAGCTGGGTCCTTATCGCCATACAGTGGACGCTCAGGTTTCCTCTTCATCTGGGCAAAATCAGGATGAAGGCATCTCTAATGCTCGGGCACCAGTCATCACCTCCACAGTGCCATCCGTGGAGTCTTCAGGTCCTCCTTGTTCTGTGGGAGTCTATAGTAGTGTGGACTCAATGAGCTCAGTGCTCTCTACTAATGTTTCGGTGGCCAGCACCGTTAAAAGCTGGAGGACTGCACACGCGTCAGCGCTGGTCTCAAGCCCCAATCTGATTCCATCTGCACAAGGTCTCCAACCCCAGGAGTATCAGAGAGACCAATCTGGCATCATAAGCCATCCAAACCACCAACCGACGGCAAAAATTCAGCATCAGGAACCCCATCTACCCCAACAGAGGCTGGACAGACCCCATTACAGCCCAAACGTGTCCTCAGCTCCTTCCTCTCTTAGCTCAGGGTTTCAGAGTTCAGGAAATACTGTCATCACCAGCAAGGCCACTGATAACCTCTTGCAGGCTACACGTTCACCCCTTCATCATGTACAGCCTGCCTCATCCATCACTGTGAACACAGCCCAACAACAGTCTGAATCTTTGCATCGTGAACTGCCTCACCAGGCAACCCCAGTCTTATCTCAGGTGCCACCTGCCCAGCCATATCAAAGGCCATGTCATCAACCTACCATCTCTAGCCCCCAGTCCATTGAGGAAGCACTCAAAAAGCTTGATGCTGAGCTTCAGGACCATATGCGAGCTGAAGAGAAAAGGAAGGAGCAGGAGCAAAAGGAGAGAAAACACAACATGGACATTAACAAAGTAAGAAACAAAAGAGGAAATGAGACATCTGCAACTGAGAATCTGGAGGGCTTGCTGTCAAATAGTGCTACTGATCCACCCCCTCCATGCTTGTCTCCAGCCATTACGCCTTCCACCATTTCACCACCAACCCAGACATCCGCACCTTTTCCCTGGCTGAGCAGGGGAGGTATGCCTACACGTCCACTGGCACCAGGTGCAAATCCCATAGAAAGGTCTCGCCCACCTCCTCTCACACCTCAAACTGACTATGCTCGTGAAAAACAGAGGCAGAGAGAGCAATGGAATTCCTCGGTCACTCCTACATCCCAGAATACCTCAGGGATTTCCACATCTATATATTCATCCAAACCAACAGATTCTTTAAATAAAACGATACAGACATCCTCCTGTTCATCCAATGTCTCTACCATGTTAAAGAGCTCTCAGAACATCAAGGCTGTGGGTTCAGTTTCAAACCCTCCAAACCTGCGAGAACCCCCCAAACTCTATCAGGCCTTTCCCAGGGACACTCTACCATCCTCCTCACCAAAAGCCATGAGTCCATCTAGTCTCCAAAAGCAGACAAGTGGCGGGCTGAGTAGTTTGGGCAGCAGTGCCAGTAGCTCCAGCGGGGATTCAGATAGTGCCCAGTTTGAGGAGGAACCATCCGAGCTTTTACCTGATGGTTTGGCAAACATTATGAAGATGTTGGATGAGTCCATTAAGAAGGAGGAGGAACTATATTCTGGCCCCAGTGGTGGACAGCCCGACCCAGAGCTTCCATTTTCTCTCACGGTGGCGCCTGTAAAGAGTTATTCATTTGCCCCTGACCTCATGCCTGCCCTGAAACAGCCATCCCCAGAGGAGTACTCAACTGACGCCCATGCTAGTCCACCTGTCCTGAGTCGTCAGGGATCTTTGGCATCCCCTTGCAGCCGTACTTCTTCTCTTGAAGAAGAGGAGGACACGCTAAAAATCCTCCAAAAATCGGACAGTACTGTAGGTTCTCAATCTCAAGATAGTGGTGTTGGCATCACAGGAAGTAGTTATCGCCATAGTGATTTGGCCAAGCTCTATGGACTGTCAGAGAGAGTGAAAAGTGAATCTGAGGAAGAGGAAGAGGCAGAACAGGAAGATGAAACAACTTCCTGTTCTCCACCACCCATGAGGCCTCACCTGCATCAGACAGGTGTGAACAGCATGTTTAAAAACCTAGCCTCTATGCTAGAGACCCAAAAGTATACCTACCGAGGAGGACCATTTGGTCGACCACCTCCTTCAGCTGTGTTAGGAGTGAAGTACTCCTCATCACTTTCACTGGGCCCAGATATCTGCAGACAGCAGAGCACTTCTCCCACATCAGGCTCAACCAATCACCCAGGCTTTCCAAACCAACCCTTAAAGAATTCTACCTCCAAACAAACCCATCCGCTCTCACCTTCAGGATCGACACCTGAAAGAAAAGGAGATGCTACAGTCTCCCAGTCAGATCTTTCTGGCTGTGAGGAGGAAGAAGGAGTGAGAAAGGGGCTGATGGATGAAGAGGATCATAGCATTGTAAAGGATTCTACAGAGAACAAGAGGAAGCCCAAGCTCACAACAATCTCAGAATCATCACTAGCAGAGCTGGGTCGTAGTTGTGAGGTGGTGATAAACAGACACAACCTCCCCTTAGTGACATCATCAGACCACAATAAGAAACAGATGCTGCCCTCACCTGAGAAGGACAGGAAGCGGGAGCGGCATTGTAACCAGGAGAAGAAACACAAACGCAGTAGCAAAAAACATGAGGAAAGGAAAGAGAAAAAGAAAAGACACAGAGAAAGACACGGAAATACGTCCCTATCATCATCATCCTCCTCCTCCTCCTCATCATGCTCAAGCCGAAGGCACAAGGAAGGCAAGTCACACAAAGAGAAAAGGGGCCACATAGACAGTCAGCTAAAGGAGCTGTGGGAGAAAGACCGAGAAGGAGAGAAAAAGAAAAGGAAAGAGGAAGGAGGAGAGAAAGAGGAATGGGTATGCCGGAACAAGGAGAAGAGTTCAAAGTCAGGAAGTTCTTCAGTAGATAATGCGTCTTCTTCACCTGCACTGGGTTCTGCAGACTTCCAGAAGTTGAAGGCTCTGACAGATGGCCCACCCAAAGAGCTCAAAATTCGGCTGATTAAAGTGGAAAGCGGAGACAGAGAAACCTTCATTGCCTCTGAAGTTGAGGAGAAGAGAATTCCACTTGAGGAGATCACCATTAAAAACACAGCCAGTGAAATCATCAGATCATGCAAGTAAGTGATGGTATTAAGTTATTAAGAATACACATATTAATGAGAATTACTATTATCTGAGAGTTAAAATTCATGACATTTAAGGATTTAATCAGTCATCAATGACCGGTACATGGCATGTGTACAGTGTATATAACAAAAACTATAGCTTTTCTCAGGACTACCTTGACATGCTAAAGGCTAAATCAATATTAAACCAAGACTTATTGGTTTCAGGGCTGCCCGTATTAAGGGGAAATTCAAAGAGTCCTATCTACATCCAATATTGTCTGTGAAACCTGTTCTGTCCACGGAGCACCCTATCCCACGGGAAAAGCTCAACCCTCCCACGCCCAGTATCTATGTGAGTACATCATAAACACAAACCACTTCTTGTCTTGGCCCAGTTGTACAGAATGTATATAATTGAATGCTACAAACACATTATTAAGAGTACTCATATGTACTGTATATAGACACAATAGAATTTTGTTCTTGATCTTCTGTCCTTTTTAATTATAGCTGGAAAGCAAGAGGGATGCCTTCTCTCCTGTGCTGCTTCAGTTTTGCACAGACCCCAAGAACCCCATCACCGTCATCAGAGGACTAGCAGGCTCTCTCAGACTGAGTGAGTAGCACATAAAATGCAGCATCAGTTAGTACATTCCTCACAAGGAGGTCAATATTTAGAAACGACTATATTGTGATTTTTGGCTCACCTTTTTTGATTTTGCTCTGATCTGGATACAGATTTGGGTCTCTTCTCCACAAAGTCACTGGTCGAGGCAAATGCAGAACATGCGGTGGAGGTCCGAACTCAGGTACAGCAGCCAGCTGATGAGAACTGGGATCCCACTGGCACTGGTCAAATCTGGCCATGCGAAAGCAGTCGATCCCACACCACAATAGCGAAGTATGCGCAGTACCAGGCCTCCAGCTTCCAGGAAAGCCTACAGGTCAGATGAACTATGTGATATTTTGTTCAGTAGTAATAGTTTTCTTCGGATCAGAACACTTGATTAATTTTGTAGCAAATGTCCAGTTAAAACCTCTCAAATCTCAGTTCGATGCGTTTATCACAGGAGGAGAAAGGTAGTGATGATGAAGACTATGATGATGATGGGAAGAAACCGGTCATCAACTCAGAGAGCACAGGAAGTAACTCCGCAAGCTCCAGGTATTTTAAGCCAATAAAAAAAACATGCTTCAAATAGTCTATTTTAATCAGCCAATTTAGAGAGCTTTATAGAGTACAGGGTTTATTTAATAGTTCTATTAAATAACTCTTCCATGCATTCTTTCCCGTACTGCTTGTCTCTCAGCTCAGAGCAGAAACCTGTGGGGAAAATAATCAAATTTGGTACCAACATTGACCTTTCTGATCCCAAGAGGTAAGAAAATGTGTTTTTATTTATCATACTAACATTCTTTTTTAAAGAGTCAGTGTAGCTATTTAAAAGTCCAATATATTCAGGACCATGTGTAAAACATTTTTGAACCCAAGGATGTGTACAACTACATGTAATAAAGAAGCATGTTGAGGTCTTTTTGCTATTAAACATGTGTGCTTTGTTTGCAATCAGGTGGAAGGCCCAGTTACAGGAGCTGCAGAAGCTGCCAGCATTCATGCGCGTGTCCTCCAGTAGCAATATGCTCAGTCATGTAGGCCACACCATCCTAGGCATGAACTCTGTACAGCTTTACATGAAGGTCCCTGGTAGTCGCACACCAGGTGGGTGTTCAAAACGTGTGTTTTAAAGACAATACCCTGTGCTGCCAGTTCAGTGTGTATATGCTAGGGTCTAGAATCAGTCAAAAAGTTCTTATAACATGCACATAAATAGTGGGTGTACACAACAGACTATCACCCCAGTATACAGTAAATGGTAGACCAAAGAAACCATGCATATTGGTGGGCTTGTGATTAATGTATCCATGTTGCTCATAGGTCACCAAGAGAATAATAATTTCTGCTCTGTGAACATCAACATCGGTCCTGGAGACTGTGAGTGGTTTGCTGTCCATGACAACTACTGGGAAGCCATCAGCGACATCTGTGAAAAGTAAGAAACCATGTTAATTACATGCATGACTCAGCATTTTCAACATGGATAATTCCCTTAAAGAGCTGGACCAAATATTTTGGGTAAATTCATGTAATGTATAATCAGTTTAATTGCATTTATTTACCGTTATTACTTTCAGGCACGGAGTGGATTATTTAACTGGCTCGTGGTGGCCGGTGTTGGAAGATCTCTATAACGCCAATATTCCAGTGTACCGCTTCATCCAGAGGCCTGGGGACTTGGTGTGGATCAACGCAGGCGCTGTGCACTGGGTCCAGGCTGTGGGTTGGTGCAATAACATCGCGTGGAATGTGGGTCCACTGAATGGTAAGTGGCCACCTAGTGGTCAGACCAGGCGTGAATAATAGTGGCATCTAGTTAATCTATATTAATCAAATCTAATAATTCAGTAAGTCTGCTGTAGCCCTTTCTTTTGCCCTGTTGTGACCGTGTACATATTATTGTGCTTTAAGGGTACCAGTACCACTTGGCTCTGGAAAGGTTTGAATGGAATGAGGTGAAGAAGGTGAAGTCCATCGTGCCCATGATTCACGTTTCCTGGAATGTGGCCCGCACAGTTAAAATTACAGACCCTGACACTTACAAGATGATAAGGTGAGTGTTCAAATATAGATACAGAGAGATATAGTCACAAAACACATTAAATTACACACCCCGTAACCAATAAAGTAAGATAATAAACACCTTGTTAAAATATGCATAAGTCAAATGTAAGGATATTAAATATTCCTGAATCATATGTACTGTACTGTACTGGAGTGGGAAATGTACTTAATTTTTTTTTTAATCCATTCTCAGACACTGTCTTCTGCAGTCTCTGAAGCACATTCAAATTCTGAGAGACCAGCTGGTAGCTGCAGGGAAGAAGATCTCTTACCAGAGCAGAGTAAAGGATGAACCAGCATACTATTGCAACGAGTGTGATGTAAGCAATTTATTCTGCTCGTTTGATGTTCTCATACTGTAATATGAAATCAATTAAGAACACATTTGATTTTGCAACTATAAGGAACATTCAAGTCAAACCAGGACTTTTGATTGTGCAGAATAACAGAACGTAGTTATGAGAGGAATAACTCTATTTCTCTATATAATCCCCTGCTACACTAATGCACTTGTCCCAGCATCATCCGGAGATCGCAAGTTCGATTCCCGGGTGATGCTGTAACCTCTCGCAGCGGGAGGTCTAGAGAGAGTTGATTGGTCGAGCTCTCTCAGAGGGGAGGGATGAGAGGTACTTTGTGCTCCCACATTAATCACGGCTCTACAGCCAATCAGGGGTGTCTGTAGAGGAGCACGCGGAAGGAGCGGATAGCGCTGTCCTCCGAGTGTGTTACGCCGCCCCCCCAACGAGCGAGCAGTTCGAAAAGATGCGGTCGGCTGGCCTAACGTGGTTCGGAGGAAACATGTGAGAGTATATCATAATAAAAAAATAAAATAATAAAGTATCCTGGTTATTTGAATGCAACCTCGGGTCTGTATCAACTTCTATCACATAATGTCACTTAAATCCAGCTCTAAATCCTGCGTTCTTACCTTTCATTCATCTCATTGTTGATCTTGTATCAAGATGGCCATATAATCTCAGCAGCAGATTTACACGCCCTTAATTTCTTCCTATTTATTTGCTAAAAATAGTTCATTAATAAGCACAGATGTTTCATACCTGCTTGGCAAAGTCTAATTTGGAATCTGTCTCTTAAACAGCTAATCCTACTACGCATTTTTTTTATCCAATTTAATGATACCTTTTTTCTTTCTTTCTTTATTCCCAGGGTGACAAAATGAATAGGAAAAAACGTTGAGAAAGGATCTGCCTGTACTTTGTGCTTTTTGAGACAGAGTGCATTGTGAGTCAGGACAACATGGCCAGGAAAACAAATACTAAATAAAAAACGTAAAGATAAATTATGAATTTGCTGGTGACTGCTTCGTTAGTTCTCTCTCTCCTGGACATATACGAACAGGCTCCCCGGGACAATCATTACTATAATATAATAAATGAGATAAGGCCTGGCACATTCATTCCATAATTCAAGTTCACACAAACACATTCCGTTTCGCTCTATAATGCAGACAAAATTGATATCTAATGCAAAATGGTACAGAAAGTTATACTCAGTTTTCAGTTCAGTTTAAAACGGTTTTCTGCTGCATTCCATCCAGTGTGTACAGATGTCAGCTAAAATTTGGATTTAGCTGATTTTTTTAAATTGCTACTGAGCTTGTAACGTGTCCTCATTTCAAAATCCCTTTCCATTTTTTACAGAAGTGGATCCTAAGATAAATCCTTAACCTGTCAGAGACCTGTGGTTCATTGTATCCTTTTCCCAAATGACATGCGGTACGCAGTCTGAAACTCATCCCCAACTCTCCTACCACAGCCTGCTGCCTATCTTCACCCACCGGCGAATCCGTTCTGCACCTTGACGGCGTCCAAAGGGTTCAATTAGAGGATCAGGAACTGTGAAATATTACATGCGTTCGGAAGCAGCCCCATAAATTGTGCCGAACCAAAACGAGACAACTTTACTAGAGTGAGTGACAATGAGAGAACTTCTCCCAGGGCTTCAGAGAACGTGACCTTGTTTTGCATTGAAGCCTCAGGGTAACAGCTGCACTCTAAAACACCCGCCTCATTATTCAGCGTGAATGGTATGACAATATCACAGCTATAAAGAATACTGCACGGCATTCCAATACAGTGAATTACCGACTGGCAGATGAGTTTTCAGTCACGACTCACGATGCCTGTGTCTGGCTGCTGACTTTACTACGACGCTCAGGAAGAAAATGCACGAACGCGACCCTTAATTTAGTCGTAACCTGCCGAGTTATAGATCACAAGCCTGGAAACATTGTTGCTTATTTAAAAAACAAAAACGAAGTCTGCAAAATGCACGAAACAAGAATAAAACAATGCCGAGATATTAGTGTGCGAGATTAACTTATTAAACCTGAACTAATCTATTATAAAATCAGGTTATGCATCTCCTGTCAATCGCAACAGGATTACACATATGAAAGCAATAAACAGCTCCAATAAGCTGCCTCTGGTGATTACAACAAGAGCAGTAAAAAGACAAGATTGATCTGACAACAGAGAATAGAATAAAAGAGAAGCAAAGAGGGAGATGACAGGAGGAGGGAATTGTGAGAAATATATATCGGCATTCACCGATCGGTCACAACATTACAATGCAAAACATTATGTCAATATGGTGTAGTTCACCTTGTGGCACTGGGCAGCTCTGGCCAGCATTGACTTTTTTTATGTGGGGTCGGCTCAGACGGGCTGGACAGTGCTCCCCAGGGGCATGAATACGCCTTTGGGTGCTCATGATCCTGTGACCAGTTTACTGGTATATAATTGATAATCAATGCTAATGTTTTGTATTGTCAACCTTATGCCTAATCGATGTATCATCTTATTGCTTCTTTGAATTTCTTCTTTCCAACCCAGCTTCCTACATTTATTTCTTCCCGACCGTCTAAAAGAACTTCCATTTACTTCCCAAAATGTCCTTCTGATGAGCATCTCTCTGACTGAATTTATCCCTTCAAACAGAACCTACTGTACTTCCAACCAAACATCCTTCTTAACAAAGTTTGAATGAACTGTACGCTTTTTGACCAAGACCTTCCCAATTTCCACCCAAATTTTCTCCTTACTAAGTTTACCTCCAACTAGCTTTTTTCCTGCCCTACTTCCAGTTCTCATATATAATGTCCTATGTTTTTTCATTGGGATTGTTTTTCGCCGGTAAGCGCTTTGCCTGTACTGCAGACGATATCCCAGTTACTTTACTCCAGATCTTGTGATCTCGCTGTTCCTCTTTTACTCCCCACCTCAAGAGTGAAGATCCAGGAGAATTCTGAATCACAGAGTGACAGAAGAGATTTCATCCACAACACTATGATTTGATGCAGACACATGAATACTTCCTTGTGTTCTATACAAACAACCTGTAATTTGATGATATCCATCTTCATTCCCTTCCTTTCTTCTTTGCACTGAAAAAAAAAATCCCATACATTTGGTTACATTCTTCCTTTCCTCCATCCTTCCTTCATATGAAATCAACCACCATTTTGGTTCTTCCCTCTTTCTTTTTTTATTTCCATGAAAAACCCTCGATTTTCCCTCCTTTCTTCCAGTCCAACCAACCGCAATTTACTTACAACATATGCTTCTTTCTTTACCTCCTTCCAGTCTTTATTCACTGAAAACACCCTCAATTTCCTTTGTTCATCTGTTCATTTGTTCCTTCCTTCCTTCCTTCCTCCCAAGTTAAGCAATCTGAATGTTGCCTTTTCATCTAGAACAGCAACTTTGATTTGGCTATTTATCGTTCCTTCCTTCCTTTCTTGTTTCATTCCTCCCTTCCATCTATCCCTTTATTCCAAGGACAGGAACCCCAGTTCCCATCTTTCAATTCTTAATTCACCCTAATTTGGTTCCTTACTTCTTTCTTTCCATCCATCCATCTGACCATACATCCTTCCTTTTAACAAAAGCAACCCCACTTATATACTTATATACTTATATCCTTAATCCTCCTTTCCATTCCTTTTTTCATTCATCCGTTCTTCTTTTTTACCCTCAATTTGATTACTTCCATCTTCTCCTTTTTCCTTTCCATTCTTCTATCTTTGTCTTGAAACAAAACACACTTCTGACAGATTGTTTCTTACCTTTTCTCATGTAAACAATCCCTGTTTGGTTCCACCTTTCCTTCCTTCCAGTGAAAGCAATTTGGTTATATCCTTTCTTCCCTCCCTCCTTCCGTCTTTATTCCTTCATTCTCTTTCTTTCTTTCTGTTTGTCAGCTTATTTTGCAGTCTGTTGTTTCTTGGCCATAAATCCTGCATTCTCACCCAGAAGTAGGCATAAATCACGCTGCAGCACAGACCTGCCTTCACTGTATTTGCTTTTACTTATCTAATGAATAAAAAATGAAAAAACAAGCCCAAAACAGGGGAGTCTCTCTCTCCCTCTCTCTCTGCCTATTTGATTCCCCCACAATACCCTGGCACGAAAGTGGAGGCTCTAAGTGCACTTGTGTAATTGGTGGAAGATTATTTATGAGTTTTACAGTGGTGCTTTCATTTGTTGCCCCTATTTACGCATGACTGGAGGGGCAACCAGGGCTCGAGCAGCATTCTGCTTGCGATTTGGGTACACGGACCTGACCTTGTGCTGCTCTTCTCACAGAGTCAGAAGAGGTGAATGAGTGAGAGGTGGAGGGAGACAGAAACGTATCTCTTTCTTCCTAGGGGAGGGCTGAGGAGAATGTGAGAGAGATCTGGATATTCTTAGACATCCATGAGGCTGCACCTATTGTACACCACCAAATGGATAAAGCATGGGAAGAGAGTGACTTTCAAGATCCTAACAGATTATAAAGACAATGTATACTTTTTGGCTGATTTATGATGGGGAATATACCATAAATAATCATATACTAATGACTAGAGAAGTAAAAAGAACAAACCAAACATCACTCATCTCATCTTCTATACTGCTTTATCTTTTTATTCCAATTCTGGGTCGCAGGGACCAGGAGCCTATCCCAGGAGACTTTAGGCACGAGGCAGGGTACACCCTGGACAGGGTGCCAATCCATAAACCAAACATTAATTACAGACAAATATGGACGTATCAACTGATGCACAATTTTCTTAACCACACATCAGTTAGTTTCTCCTTTGTTAAGGACCACTAGGGTCACAAATTCTTTTTCACATTTTCTATTCTCTCTGGTCAATAATGCCGTCCAAATTTTTTCTTGGGCTTAAGTCAGGTTGAAAAGAAAATGGCCTGATACTTAGCCAGGATGCAAAATATTATCTTGTAGATGTGAACTGTGCTCCTGTGGAAAAACAAATCAAGACCAAGGAGAAGCCTAAATAATAAGCACATTGAGTATAGACTCTAGGCAGCATTGTGGCCTGATGGGTAACATTGTTGCCTTACACCACCAGGGTTGGCGATTTGAATCTTGCCTCTTGCATGGTCTTTGCATGATTTGGTAGGTTTCTTGCTACCATGCTAGTTTTCTCCCACAGTCCAAAGACATGTGGTGTAAGCTGACTGGTGTTTCCTAGTGAACGTTGGCACCCCATCCAGGTTGTGATCGGAGTTGCTGATTATAAAAATATATTAAATTTTTATGGAATTTGGCAGATGCCCTTATCCCACCTTCCCCAGACCTACTGTAGACAATGTATGTATTTGTGTTCAATGTATGAATATACACACTTGTGTTCTGCCTAGCTAGCTCGCATCAGTAATAAGCATTAGTTTATTGAATGTGCTTGAATTTTCATATTTCTTGTATTTTACCAAAAATCCAATGTACTGGTACAGAAATAAGCAAAAACATGCAGTCCTCTTGCATAGCACCAGATATTATAGGAAAATACGCCGCAAAACAACTGAACAACTATATACTGTAACCTGCGCCAAAGTTGCTCATAACATGTCCAGAACTGTTCAATTTCTCTTTTACTCCAGCAATTTAATCAGTTATATTGTTGTATGATATGGCTGCTACACCAGTCTCTTTTGTCCTCTTCTACATGAATGTTTAAACCTAGACATATTCATATGCCATGACACCCATGCTGATATTCAGCACAACGGCACAACCTTGAGTGTGATGTTGTTTTTATACAACAGTTCTACAAACACCATTTATTTAACAACAGATTATGATTTGTTTGATTATTTAACCAGTTATTCTGCCCCGCCAGCACATATCCCTCCTCGACTGGAGGAATTAAGTAACCGTGACTGGCAGATCTGGAGACTGACAGTTAGTGTCATTAACAGGGATGAGAGTAGTTTTTAAATTCTTACTGGTACTATGTAGCCAAAAGTAGAGGAGAATAATCTATGGAAGAGTTGGACAGGCTTGTAAGTTTCTCTTTATTTTTTTTTACACGTATTCAATTTTACAATATCAGCTGGTAAATGGAAAGGTAGTGTGCTAAGTAGGGTGTATAATTCCTTGTTCCACACACTAAGCAGTGCCCTTGATTAGGATTTACAGATGGATTTGGGATTCAGCCTTGCGTTGTAGATAGTCTAACACAACATGGATTGTTTAAGATGATGTCACGTTATCAGATGTGTGTTCTTGCTGAAAGTGCTTCTGTGACTGGTTTTGAATGTGGGTTTTTGGCAGGCAGATGCTCTCTCCTCAGTACTGCGGACCGTACAGACCTACTTTCACCCATATCGCGACTGACAGTTAGTGTAATGCGAAGTGATACATATAGTTAAAATTCCCAGTGCTGTTATCGTATATTATCATCATTTGTGGAAGGAATGCCTCTAGTCCAATCAGATTACTCGGTTAGGATGAACTGTTATATAATGATGATTAATTATTAATTGATTAATTGCCGCTATGAATTTATCCATTGCTGTGGCTCTGACCTTACTCTTTCAAGAAATGTTTGCAACAAACATAGCAATTAAATGTTACTTGTAATTATCAGAATATCTAGTGCAGCTAAGTGCATTTCTAAAAGGAGCTTTCCTGATATTGGCTCTACTGCAAACCTTGCTCTAGGGTATTAAATTTCCATTTTGAGTTGAAACAAACTTCCGCCTGTGCGAATTTATGCTATTTGCATCAACCCCTGACAGCATAACTGATTTTTCTGATGCTGGCTGCCCCTTTTATACCTCTCATCATAAATCTACAAAAAAAAAAAAAGAAAAGAAAAAGAAAAAAAGCAGGCCACAGATAGCTTTGGTCATATTTTTCAACAAGGATTAACTCCTTTTACTGTTACAACGAGGAACTAGCATGTCTTAAAATAAGCACATCACACACAGTTCCACATACACACACACATCATCATCCTCGCTGCCAGCTTTCCTCCCTTATCCCATCATCAGCCATCAGCAGTCTGCCTGATTAAATATAGAACAAACACACACACATACACACTCACATGCACACAGAGGCAATGAGAGGAAAAAAAAAACAGCTGATACCACTAAGAGCTTCCTTCTGCTCCTGCTGAAGCTGGACTAGGGAGAATCGAAGCTAATTTGGTGAGTGGTTTCGTGAACACAGACCTCGCATGCTCGCAATGATCGATCATCGAGCTCACATTGTTGTCGAATTGCTAAGTGTGTTACGTTGCTAACGGTTCGCAACAGCTACCTGCCTATCATTCTTCTCACTTGTCTAATGGCTACCAATCACTCCGAGATTACGGTGGACATTTCGAGAAATTGCTGCCTGATGAAAAAAAAATTCTATTTGTGCTGCAGCGATTAGTCCATGTCAAAACACACACATACAAAAAAAATGATTGATGAGAATTTTTAGAATCACTGCATCATTCATCGAAAGGAAGACAAAATGCGCTTTTAGGGCGAATGACAGTTTTCAGAGGACGAAGTGACTTATATGTATAATTAGTAAAATGGCAATCTCAATGACAGGGCAATTTTGGGAACCGTGACTGAAAGATAAGCAGCCACAATGATCTATGTTTCTGGTCACATTATCGAGTTTAATTTGCGACCTTGTGAAGTGTGTATTATAAAAAAAAAAACGAAACCGTAAATTAAAAAGACATTACTTAATCTGTAGGTACTGTAGGTACAGGCTCTGCTAGAACGGTTGGAGTACCATGACAGGGAACCAACAAGTCAGTGAGCTCTCAGTACCAGCCCCAAAGACGGATAAAATGGGGGAGAAGTGCATCAAGTGTAAAATCTGTGAGGATCGAGTGACCCGTTCTGGTGAGCCCAATCGGAGCAGCCTAAAAGAACAACTGTATGTGGACAGAATGTTAAAGTATCACAATGTATAATATAAAAGACCATAACCAAAATATATTACTTGATCACAGCCAGTTAGTATGGATTTCAAAACCATTTTAAAAACTATTAGCTAGCTGGCATCACTAAAAATTGATAGTTTACGGAATATGCTTAAAGAGAGGTTCACAATTTTAAAAGACATTATTAAAATGAGCAAAAAACACACTTCTAGCACAATATGTTATGAAAAAAAAAATCAATGAACAAGTTGTATTACCTACCCGAAGTACTAATACGTCCCAAAGTGTTCTATTCCTCTTTACCCCAGCAATTTAGTCCATTATTATGTTGTACAATGGGCGTTAAATTATGAGAGTAAAAACTCCTGTTATTTCTCTATACACACGAATGCACTTATTCCAGCATTTTACTACTCCTTGGATACCATCAAGGTAGAAAATCTTCTCACTACTGCCTGTTTCACGTCTGAAATTATGACCTCCCAGGAGCTCCTTTAATGGCCCAAAGTACAGTATGACAGTAAAAAGGACAGTATGAGGGATGTGGCAATAACTCCTAGCTGAGTTCTTGTAATGTGCACGTGGTGTTGGTGAATGATAGTGTACAATTCACACAGACAGGTGCGTCTCTTTCCCCACTTTTGACAAGTTATCCACTGATTTTTAAGGATCAGGCGTTTCACTCGTTGAGTGTTCACGAAAACTACTAGAGCCAACTCACCTGGGATCATTCATGTTTTACTGCATTTGAGAGTCTCATCACTGTACTGTGTTTGAAGTCTTCTGTAAATGTCAATCAGTTTTACGGCTTCAATCATGAGAAATTTCATCATAAGTCCCGGTTTGACTTGAACACCCATTGGATATTACGTTGTTCCTACACTAGTCTCTCTTTTTCCGCTTCTATCAATCAAGAAAACTTGGCATGTTAATGATTAAACAAACTGCAGAGAATTGAAAATCGATTAACTGATAATGTTTGTTTTGCATAATGTATCTTCGTAGCCTACAAATAAGTTAACAAACGTGTTCACCACAAGAGGGCGCACTTGCAATTTAGGGAGTGCGCAAGATATTTACGACTCGACTATGAATGAGGACTGAGAGACGAGAGCAGTATTTTCTACAGCCTTATTCATTTGACTGCTTTAATTCTCTTTGTGGCTTCATTAATTTGTCTCAAATAATTAATTTGTTGGGTTTGTTCCACTAGAACTGTTTAAATAAAACTTAAGCAGAAAAAAGGGTCTGTTATCATTAACTATTAACGATTAATTGATCATTGATTGTTAATGTGTTCAACTACTGGTTTAGGAAATTGTGCTAAATAAGTACACTAAATAAATAACTAAAAAACTGAAAAAATAATAATCGCCATCACCCTTACAGAAATTTTGTCTACAATTATAAATGTTAAAAAAATCTTTTAATATGGAGAATAACCAATATATTATATCTAGGCAGTTATTCAATTATACGATCCTACAACTTAGCCATAGCAAACCATGACACCATCGTAACTCTCCCTGAAACTAAACGACAGCTGCTTGTCTCCGAGGTGTAAATTAAAGTCAAAGACGGCGGAGCGCTGCCTCGTTTTTAACTGCTGCAGACATATTGCTTCAGGAGTGGTAGTAATCTCCTCAGAGCAGGATATAGTCACAAATACCTTGTAAAGATGCCCTGAGTATAGTAACTGTCTAGCATGAGCAGCTGCTGTCACGTTCAGACAATAACACACCTGTGAGAAGCCCTTGAATCGCACTCGTTTATACAACGAAGAACACGTGCATCTGTCCTCATAAAAGACTTTAATGCAAATACGTTCCCATGAGCACTCCGACAATAACCTTCGCGCACACTTCTGCACATGCACACACTCACTTCATGTATGGAATGGGTAAAAGTTGCAGTATATTGGCACATTGGGTTTAAAGTAATAAAAAAAAACAAGAAACTAATTAAAAATCCTCCCACTTGTTTTTAAAGGAATTTTGACCAATCCCAAATGCCCCTACTGAAACCCTTCACCACTCCTGACACTTTTACAGTTATTCCTTTAATTTGCCTGTTGAATTTGGTATTTTCTAACAAATGTTTATAAAATAATGATGGTAGATATATTTGGTTTGCGATAAGCTTTTTATTTAAACATTCTGTTTTTAAAAACATGATCCTCATTTTTCTCTTCATTGAAATGTTAATAAAGTCAAATTTAATAAACAGACTTTTATATTGTTACTGGTGTATGGTTTTATTGACAGAGCCCTATTGAAGCTTGCAGAGAATAACAT
>JAOVVB010000043.1:7249069-7299071 GCA_028570985.1 Heterobranchus longifilis
TAGCAGGACATGATTACTGCAAAGATTCAACCTTACTCTAATTCTAAGGGTCTTTATGGCACCAGCTCATAGGGAGAAAACAGAAAGCACAGCTGGGTTTGGAGAAGTCTTATCAGTTCACCTCCTGCCCTGTCCACCCCCACCGAGAGACATAACAAAGGATTTTGGGGGACAGTTATCAGGTTTTCTCTAACATATTTTCACTAAACATCTTCACTCAGTCAAAGTTTATCATTATAAATCATGATGACATTCAAGCTCTTAAAGAATTTTGTCAAAATATATTCTAAACCTTCCAGTTTAGATACCTAAGGGGATACCCAAGGGATACCTAAATGGCAATTTAGGACTGGTTTACTGTCTATAGCACACACAGATTCTCAGTCAAGTCTTTTTACAGTCAGTGTGTCAGGGTGCATGTAATAATGCAGCAGATACGTGTGCCTCATGTGTCTGTTCTTCGTCTGTCTGCACTTCTAAAGCACATTCTTTCAGCTGCACCTCACCTCCTAACTTCTCCTCTAAAAACATTCTTCGTTATCTTCCACCAGTCAAACACCAAGCCCCACTATGTTCTGAATCTAATGTAAATCCAAACACACTGTGATGTGGTGATATCAACCAAAAAAAATATCAACCAAAGCCCTTTATCAAGCTGATATATTTGTGTGAATAATTGAACAAACTGGGTAATGTATGTTCCTTTGAAAATGATAGAGCAAAGTAATATAATGGTGCAAGTATTTTAAATAAGACTGTGCATCCCTAAATGACAATCCTGGCACAATCATTCACAAACACCACTTGCACAATACACAAACTCTATTGGGAGTTATTGCCACATCCCGCATACAGTCCTGACCTCACTCCATGCCATTTCCGAATTTTTGGGCCATTAAAGAGTTCCTGGGAAGCCAGTGTTTCAGACATAAAACAGGCAGTCTGATCATGGCTTGAGCACACTAAGAAAACTTTCTACCTTGATGGTATCCAAGCTTTGTGTGAAACCATGGGATAAGATCATTAGTGTAGAAGGTGATTATGTAGAGAAATCAAAGGAGTTTTACTCCCATAACTGTGTTCTGTTATTCTGCACAATCAAAATAAATCCCAGTTTGACTTGGATGCCTTGACTTGGATAAATCCAAAGGTTTGTCACCTTCACTCACATGATCATGCTCTCGCTCTCTCTCTCTCTCTCTCTCTCTCTCTCTCTCTCGCCTAAGGTGCGTCCACATGGTACATCACCCTACTGCTCCGAACTGCTGAGTGATGGAGGCTGTGTAGCTTTGTTAATCGTGGGCTTCCTGCTCGTCACCCCACTGCTTGTACTGGCATTGGCTGCCTATTGCAGATTGGCTCGTCACCTGCAACTCAGCCTCTGTTTCATCCCTTACAGTCGCGCTGTCTACAAAAACCTGCCTGCTACATACCACCATGGTCTGGGAGGAGGCTGCTGTGGACAAGATGCTGGTCAAGACAGAAAGAAGGGAAAAGTATGGGTATGACTGTGGAACTCAGTGATGGGTCTCAGCAAATTTGTCATTTGCAATAGGTTAAAAAAACACACACAAAAAACAACCGTTACCAATGTACAACATGTAACGTAAAATAAAACGAACATTTTACAGATCCTAGTAAAACTAATTTTGCAAGTATTTAGAGTGTATTAAGATGAATAAAAAAAGAAGAAAAATATGTGGGGGAAAAAGGAGGTCATTGAAAGTCTATTTTCAAATCAAATCAAATCCACACCTTATAAATTGTATAAGAAAAAAAGAACACATATGTTGTGTATATAATGAAAGCCAAGGACAATTTTATCTTTTTTTTTTGTTGTTTTTACTTTTATCATGAAAAAAAAAAATACTGGACTAAAGCTGGATACTGCAGTTTGTAGGAACATGTAACGGGTATGTACTCATCATTCCATAAATGAAAGCCTTAAAAAACATTTTCTATGTATATGTCCATATTTCTCATTTTATTGAAATTGAAATATTGCTTTTTGTCTAGTGAACAATCTAATCCTGCCCCTTTATTACATGCTGTGTGCTTTTAATCCTCTGCGTTCTGTCACATTATTATAGGAGTTTCTTGGAAATTCAGGTGGTTGGCAGTACAGCAGAAAACATTAGCAAGGACTTATATGTTATCCTTAATTTTACTTATTTAGAAATACAGTCTGTTATGCCTTGTTGTTTGCAGTAAATTGCTTTCCTAAACCCTGTGTCAGTGAAGTCATGTATTTGTGTTTACAAATGATCTTTTTGTTGATTGTGTTTTAAAAATATAAAAATGTATTTAGTTTCAAAATTCATTTAAAATAATGAATATATACAGTATTACACAATTAATACACAAGTATATTGTGTCACTTGTGGTCATGACTACTAAATAACTACATTTCAACTAATCCATCACAAGTTCCCTAAAAAATTCACTTGCTCTCACATACACTAAATAAATAAAACCAGATTAATTCACAATATGTTAATTTTGGTAGAATCCCCATGGCTGCACTCGAGGCAGGACCAATGAAGGATTAGACAAATATTTGAAGACACATCTGTAACAGGAGACAGATGCAAATACAGCTTACCCAACATAAAACCATAGTAGCAGCTTTAAAGTGAGGGAATCAAAACCAGTGAGTTTAAAGAGTTCTGAACTGTGTGTAAAGTCACCTACTGAAGCCCTCTTTTGTTTTACTCGTAGTACAGCTGTATATTAGCAATTGCACCAGGTGGCGCTGGCTTCCCTTTTTATGCAAAATTTCTGCTCCCTGGAACAACCGTCCATACAAGTAAGAATAATTTTTACCAACCCAAGCTGAAGACCGGCAACTACATGAACATCCTACAAAAAAAATCACAAAAGTCTTTCATCTGCAAATTTAAAAGAAAGAGGAAATGATAAATATCAATTTCATAATTTGGTGCAAAAAATAAAATAACTTGTAGGCCTTTTTTGCCACACTAATTTAGTTGAATGTCTGTAGTTTGTATTGGAGATTTGATGTTCAAGTCAAACTGGGACTTTTGATTGTGCCCAATAACAGAACTCGGTTACAAGAGGAAAAAACTCCCTTTATCCTAGTGTTACACTAGTGTTTGGATACCATCAAGGTTCAGCGAGAGTTTGTCAGAGACATGATCACATTGCCTGCTTCATGTCTGAAACGCTGTCCTCCCAGGAACTAATTTTATGGCCCAAACATGTGGAAATGGCTTGGTTAGGACTGTACGGGTTGTGACAATTAAGTGGTGTTTGTAAATGAATTGAGTGTACAGTTCCCACAGACAGGTTTGTCTCTTCCGAGGTCGGCAGCAAGTTATCCACTGGTTTGTAAGGGTCAGGAATCAGCAGTGGGCTCTGAGCCACATCGACCAGGATGATCATTAACAGTCGCCTTCTTTAAAATGTTTGCACTTTTACACAAACCTATCAGCTTGATAAAAGGGTTTTGTTGATAATTTTTATTTACCACATTGTGTGTTGTATTTTGGATTTATATTAGATTCAATGAGAGTTTTATCATTGTACTGTGCTTTAACAATCCTATACAGGTGAAGCGGTATGGAAAATGATAAATGTGTTGTCTTTTATTTACTTTTGAAGTACATCTTGATATGACCATTAATCTTCTAAACTAAATGGAAACAAAGTATTTGCTTTCGTATGGAATTCAGTGAAAGATGGGTGGGCAGGCATGAACATGGAGGCTGTACTTTAAGAAAAACAGCTTAGCCCCCACACACATTCTGCTTGTGAAATTCCTCAGCTTACTGATTTTCCTGTCGCATTTATGGAAAAACTGACTTATAATCAGACAACTACTAGCCAATATAACTAGACCGTATTTCTATCTTTCATCCAAAAGAAACAATTGGAGGAACTCTGCCCATTTATTTCGACTGCAGCTTACAGTAGCATACACTGTCCCTATTACTGTGGCTTGAGAAGAAAGGGGATTTTTGAAGGAATTTATTCTTATCTAAGGCCAACAGTAGACTATAGTATGCCTGTCAGTGGGAATACAATACTGAGGAGGATAATTTTGGATATTACTCAGATGAGTTAGATCACTGTCCTTTTGCTTTTATTAATACAAGATAAATAAAATAATTCAAATCTAAGATGATATTTTTTCCTTGAATCAGTATGTCCTGAAGGTTTAAAGAAGAAATGCAAAGCCTTTATTATAGCCCTCGGCCAGAAGTACACATAAACAAGCGATTTACCATTTGCTTGTTTAAGATCTAAGACACTATGATATACAAAGTTGAGAGTTTAACCATGCCATTGGCATAAATACTGGAAGGATGTGCAAATATAAAGTATTTGCAAAACAGTCTTTTTTTCCCTTAGATAGTAGCATAGTGGTTAGCACTGTGGAGATTAGGCTCCAGGATCAAGGGTACAAGTCTCGCCTTTGGGTCTCCATGTGTGGCGTTTGTGCTCCTATTTCCTCCCACAGTGCAAAGATATGAAGATTAGACTAACTGGCTTTTTCAAATTGTCTATTGTGTGAGTGTGTGTGCTTGTTCCCTGCAAAGGACTGGCACCCCATCAAGGGTGTATCCCACCTAGTGCCCAGAGTCCCCTCTGATAGGCTCCAGGCTTTCCGTGACCCTGTACCGGATAAGTGGTATAATGAATGAATGAGTAAGAGAGATATTTCTGACCCCAGGTAAACCCTTTGACTCAATGATGAACTACAGACACCTTGCTTTAGTTTGACAGTGGAAACAGGTGTGACCGCTTAATTGTTCTTGCTTTAGCAACACCCGTAAGAACTGAAACACCCTAAACCTAAATGAGTCATTCTGGATTAGTGGTACACTCATGAGCTATCCAGAGGAAGGAAGGATGAGGAGGAGAAGCTTTTTTTCTTCCAGAGATAAAGAGACATAACTTGTAACTTGACCTTGGCCCTTAATAGCTTGTACAGTATAAAGCATGTTATATTAGATCCTTCATTTCTACTGAAGAACAAAATGCTTTTTAAATATGTCATTAATACTACTGTATTTAAAAAAAAAATCCTGCATGGAAAATATAAAAACACACACACACACTCAATGACCACAGAAACCATGCATCTCCAATTAAAAATTAATTTAATTTTAACTTATATAAAATAAGTCTTGTCTTTGTCCAGCAAAAGAACTTTAGATTTGACAAAGTCAATAATATCTTCATCCAAAACATCAACCTTTACATTTATTCTAGCTGGTTTATTTGAGTCCTTGGCCTGCTTGGACTCCTTAGACTATCAACACCTTTAACAAAATATATTGTTCCTTCAATCAAAATTATAGTTCATACTTATTATAGTTCCTCAAATCCAGGAATCAAGACAGCATTTACGGTAATGTTACTAAATAAATAGGCTCCAGGCCATTTTTGGATTAGTAGGCCAAAGGAATTGTTAGTGCGCAAGAAACTATAAAATAACATGTTTAGGCTGTCATTCTCACATTCAAATGAACAGTGTACAAGAACATGACAACCATAGACTTACTTAAATACAGCCAAGCTAAAAGAATCTCTTACTTAAAAAGAAAAAAAAAAAACAACCTGGCCCATACCAAATATGATTCTAAGTATGACTCTCATAAGCATAGCTTTTCCTACTTGCACAGACATTCTTCAACTTCACAGTAAAAATGATACAATTTCACATTATCCCACTTAAAACTCTCATAAAATCTTTATCCTTCACGAACATACCGTATATGTTTTTATCACACTTTCGCTGTCCATCACTTTGCATTTCAAGATCTCACCCATTAAAAAATATTCATTTCTTCTCCATCTTCTTTGTTATCCATACAAACTTCTTACACACACCTGCATAAACCTTTAATCTTACTTTACATTACCATAGGAATCTAGTGAACTGAAATATTTCTTGTAGTTATGTTACTCCAAGAGTAACTCCAAATTGTAGGTAACTTGCAGTTTACTGTTGAAAAAAAGTCATATTGATTTCATAACAGCATTCTTTCCATTTTTACATTTTACATCCCTGTCTTTTGTCTATGGATTGTTTATGGTCATTTAAAAACCAAGAAAGACAGAGCTCACTAAGCCATGCAAATAAATAATATATCATAGGAAAATATGATAATTAATAAAAAGTCAGCACGTCTAGTGCAGGAGAACAGCATTCCTGGAAGGAGTTTGTCTGTTGTGATGTGTATATGCTTTCCAGGAATGCAACACTCCACCTCATTTTACTTTACTTGTAGTTTCCTTGCCTTCCTTCCATTATGGAGTAATTGTACACCTTTGCCCACATCAGATGTTACAGAGTGCTAACCTGGAAATCTGAGTATACTAAACCCAATCAGAATAATAAGAAGAGGTTACATTAGCCACTAAAATTTTCCTGGGTACAACAGGAAATTAGAAAACGGGTGACGATTGTATTAAATCCTTCAGGAGGCCTGCAGTATGACTGGTCCAGTCTGGTAGGGGTCACCCAGGACTTTATAACGGATCTTGGTGTTTGTAACAGCTCCATGCTTCTGCCTCAGATGTAGCCTCAGCTGGCTCTTATGACGGAAACGCAGATCACACGTCTCACACTGGCACAGTCGAAGGGAAGGAAGCAATAAAAAAAATAATGACAATAGATTTATTATGTTGTTATTATAGTTTTGCTTCCTTGGTAATCTTATAAACAAAGTACAACAAAGGACTACTTTACTGATCGTTTTTGCCTCAGTGTGTGTAGGCAATACTCACATTGTATGGTTTCTCCCCTGTGTGAATGCGCAGGTGGCTCTTTAGCGTCTGCAGGTGACGGAAACGTGTTCCACAGATGTGACAAGGGTATGGCTTCTCCCCAGTGTGGATCAGAACATGGGCACGCAGGTGAGCCACCTACACACAGACACACACACACACATACACACACACACACACACACACACACATAGGTGTAAGTGTAAAGGCATACACAAGTTTTGAAAAATATCTATGGCTTTGTGCATGAGTTCTTTCCCATGTAAGGAGTGGTATGTAGATTATGGTAAGTGACATTCACAATGCTTTAATAATGAAGTCTAATATATTCTTAATGCTAATGTTTTATATAGATTTTTTTTTATTTATATAATGCCTTATTTGAGTATTTAAACCTTATTTATAATAATTAATAAAAGATGTTATACCAAATCCCAAAACATGCCCAAAATGTTAACATGTCCATCATCTTTGTAAATCATGGTATTTTAGTCAAAGCTTGCAATAAAGTTATACCAGTACCAGAATAAATATTACCATTAATGCATATGTATGTTATTGTGTTTGTGGACGTAGCACTGGGAAGTGTTAAAACTACAAGTCAAACCTATTCAAAACATGCTGTAACAGAGAAGTCTTGTTTATTACCTGGACAAATCGAGCACCACAAGTATCACAGCGATACGGCTTCTCTCCTGAGTGAATGCGGGAATGGGTCTTTAAATTGGCTGGGCGATTAAACTGCGCCCCACAGACGTTACAGCGGTATGGCTTTTCTCCTATAGAAACATAGTGAGGAGGCAGAGTAGTTAAATTTTTTTTATATCATAATACTTAAATGTAAAAGTCTTTAAGTATTTAATATAATATGTGAGTTTCTTGTACTTCCTTGCTTTACCCTTGCTTTCATATCTATTTTATAACTATTTGCATTGCATTACTAAGACAATTCCTTGTATGTTTGTGCAACAAACCTGATTCTGATTCTGTTCTGAAGTCTTAACACATAATACTTGAGAGTTTGTATGTGCAAATGATCCCCTGTAATTCACTTTGTATAAAGGCATATGCTAATCCAAGTACTGCAAATGTGTCATTATAGTCCTGCATTTCACATTGAGATTGTCTGAGAAGTAGTCTCCTTACCTGAGCAGGCAGTCTTTGTGCTCCCTTGATTTCCTGAATAACAAATCACTGGAGAGTGATTCTCAACCTTGACTGGAAGCTTCCCAAAAGGATGAGCATTCATTTTGGTGCTGTCTAACACAGGAGGACATGAGTGCTGATACACAGAGCAGAGGTCTAGGGACAAAGATGGATGCCAGACATTGTTATTTTTAAATATTGTACTGTACATACATTTAGCAAGTGTTATTTTTTCATTATTAAAAAAGTAGCTTGCTCTGACCTCTATTATCTTGTACAACAACTGCTGGTGGTCTCTTGTAAGTATCTGCTGTTTGTGGGGTGAGTCCAGGATGGGCCATGAAGGGCATTTGGCTGGAACAAAAATTGGTTTGTCAAAAATATTGTCAAGATATATATATATATATATATATATCGTTTGCATATTACTTTTACGATTTTATGCAAAACCACATAGAATCTTATAGCATGAATTCTCCAATAATGAAATATTCTATACATTTTAGAGTTCATCTATTAATGATAATTATAATATGCAGAAATATGAATGGATGTCTTATGAATTCCATTATTAAATTAAACCTACGTCTCATTGAGGCCATGTCCAGCAGTTGACCATGCCTCATCAGACAGTTTGGGTGTCATATCTGTTCTGTCACTGGAGGAGGAGTGGTCAAAACCGTGCAGCTCCTCCCCCAAACCTTCCTCTTTAATGGATGTAGCACATAGAGGATTCAGGACAATATATTTGTATTTCTTCCAGTTACAGGCCTTAGGGTCAGGGGTAGGTCTGGATTCAGAACGTGGCTATAAAGAAATCACACACACCCATTAACATTTAAATTGCTCTGCCTATACATTTCCATAGTGTTAGTTCACAAAAAAAAATCAGGCCTCAGTTACTGATTGCCATTTAAGGAATTTAGGAATTTAAACACGGTTAACTACATGGCCACATATTAACATAACATCATACACAAAATCAACATACCTTTAATTTAGGGGAAAGACTGCAACCACTGGATTCAGCTGGTGAGTTAGGCTGACCTCTGGACTGACAGGGACTGCCTGGAGATGGAGTGTTTGGAGTGTTTGGAGTTCGGAGATCTGCTGATTCAGAGCTAGGAGCAGGACTTTGACATGTCACTGTCTCTACTGAGACTAAGCTTTCTCCAGGAACCCTAAATAGGAGCCAACAGTATGTGTTGATATAATATAATATACCATATGTAAATTTTAACTGCAGAATACTTTTATAGGTCTTTCATATTCAATATTTCAACAATTACACCTAATATTCCACTCTTTTTCCCTTTCTCCCTCTTTTACCTGGCTCGGGCGGGGTTGGGCTCCTCAATCTCCACTTCAGGTCTGGAAGGGGAGGAGGAGAAGGAGGGGAGGGTTGGAGGTGATCTGCCACCAGTGCTCAGCGTGAAACTCATATGGGTATTTTTGGATGCCAAATCAACCAGATGTGGGCTTACACAGGCTTTTTCACTGCAAGGAAGAAAATGATCAGCTTTCTATAGTCTACAGAAAAACATTGTATAACACAGACATTAGAATTCCATGTGCAAAGTATGTATATTACAGTGAATCACACTCCAATGTATATATATGCGGTAACCCTCACTGGTATTAAGAACAAATTTCATTGCTAATTTTGCTTTTCTGAACAACTGTACTATCTAATACTTATACTATCTACTCTTATACTCTGCATCTTGATCCAAGTCTTACCTCTTCTGTAAAAATGCTCGGCAGGTATCAGCAACATGCTCCATCTGGAGGTAGGTGGCAGCGGCGAGCACACCAGGCGCAGTGCCAGGGCTGAGAGGAAGGCGGGAAGTGTACATGAAGTCCAGCAGCAATGCCACACTACCCGCATCTAGCCCTTCTGGAAGAGACAGGGAAACCCCACGTTCTCCCACAGCACCGGTCTTGTGGCAGGAGAACAAAGAATAGAAGAAGCCACTGAGAGGAAAGAGACACAAGGCAATAAGATACGCATACAGATATGACATTCTCGAATAAAGTGAAAAAAAAATTATTAGAAAAGTGTTCAGAAAGTTTCTAAAAAAATTAACTTTTCTAAAAAAAATAATAATAATACAAAAATAAAAAATAAACCTTGCCCTAAAAATAATGAAGGAAGCATACACAGATATAAATGGCCTCAGGAGAGCAAAGAATAATAGAACCATCTTAAAACAATAAGGCATTTTGGTGAAAACAGGATCAGCAGGGGAAGGAAGGAAGATGAGAAAAGGAAGAAAGATGGATGGGAGGATGAGAAAAAGAAAATAGCCCTTCCGATGCCTGCAAACTGACCTGCATGCTATGAGCACTGCACAGTGGGCAGGCAGGCGGGCACTGCCCACCAGAAGTGTGGCATCAGTTAGGATGTTGCGATGCCGTAGCTCATTTAGATTAAGCAGAACATCATTGGAGTGGCGCGTGAATTCCTTTACGTATCCCTGCACCTCCACCACCAAGTCACGTCTGGAGGAATCCTCCTTAGCCAGCTGCATTTTGCTCATTGTCTATTACAGGAATATATATATACCTGTAATCTCATTTCACACAATATTGCTTATACATTTTTAAAAATTTTGAGAAACTACATAAAGTTAACTTAACTTCCTTACCTTCTATTATAAATGGTGAGAAGAGAAAGATCTAGACAGCTCTGTCTGGGGAGACCAGCTCCCTACTCGTACCTACCAATAAAGAGGAGTTTTTTTGCTGAATCTCAAATCAGTGCATTGCCTACTCCAGATAACACTAACAACTTAATTTGGAACTCTTCAATGACATAATTTTAAAATAAAAACATGTAATGTAATCCTTTACATATAATAAACATAATAATGAAACAAAACTAATGAATGACAATTTCAACAAGTGGATTGTTAGTTAAAGGTTTAGAAAGCTCCATGATTTTCTTGGGAAAAAAATAACTGCAAAGCATATCATGAAATAAACCAATACTAAAGAATTATGCAGGACTTAATGCCACCAGACAATCATGCATTCATCCTGAAAGCAGTAATGACTCTCAGCATCTGATGGGCCCTTAAAACTTTTACTACAGATTCATGCAGAAGCACAAAATTATCCTTTAATCTTTTAAAATAAGATTTGCACTTTTCTTAACATTCTTGGTAAGCAGTATTCCCGATAGAAGAAATATACTTACTAAACTACACAAAAAAATGTAACATTTTTGGTAAATATATATTAATTGTAAACTTACCCCGACCAGCAGGGACGAGAACACACACCACAGTGTCTTTGTGACCTCTCTCTCTGCCACTGCCAATCCAAACCACACACACAGACTTCTGTGCTCTCTTCTCAGATGTTTATTACAACTGGCCAGTGCAACTGGAGGGAGGAGATCCTTTATAATGTAATGCAGGAAGTTCCATGCGGCTGGGCTGCTCATTTCCTGTGTTGGTAGAAGGCATTCTATTTACACTGACCTGGGAACAGCTTCCCAAACTCTACATGCTGATTTTAAATCATGACAATAGATTTACTAAAACTGGTCTCAAATCAGGGCAAAAAGTTAATGCCTTTCTGGATCTTTGTTTCCCTTTCCCCAGGCAGCCCACGCATGCAGTGGAAGAGCCACAGGAAAAGAAACTGGACCCCAACGTGCATCAGGTATTTATAGTTGTTTTTCTCTAGCCTTTTCTGTTTTACCTGTCTCCAATGTAAAGTGATGGCAGGAAAGGAGGATTGTGTGTTTTGGATCTGTAGCCTACCTGTTTATTTGTGTGGGTGGGTTTATGCAGAAATTGTTTTAGAGTGCGTGAGCAGCCAAACAGCAGGGTGTATGAGTGCGTGCTTGTGTACTTGTGCGTGGGCACAAACGTATTGTCAGTGGGTCACAAGGTCTAATAACACTGTCCAGGAGTTCTCTTAACCAAAGCAAACCTCCACAACCATGTTTGAATCTCTCCAGGACACAGGACCTCGAGCAAAAAGACAAAAAGATTTTTATAGACCCACCAGCTCCTCAGTTTGCCCTGCAAACACAAACACAATATTATGATACACATATGAGCCAATAAACCAACATTATGTTGTTTAAACTGATATTAGTACTTTACATTAATGCATGTGCTTCAGCATTAACACACCGTGAGTAACACAGTAAGTAACAGTTGTATTACTTTCTTTATTTTTCAAAAATACACTAAATAATCAACACCAGCATAACATTTATCCGATCCATACTGTACTAAAATATTTATGATTGTGATTTATCAAACTTTAAAACTGAAATTTAAGTATGTTTTTGTAAAGACCAGAGTTTAGGAAGTTATTATTATTTAGAAGTATGTTGGAATGTAATTTTTGCTAAAATATGTGCACTTTAATATGGAATGAATAATCATTACTGTGTATTTCATTAACATTTAATTTTTAAAATTAAAAAACATTTAAAATCTTTATACATGTTAACCTACTGCTTTACTTTAGTAAGATTGCTTACATAAGCTATAGCTGATGGCAAAAACTTCTTTTGGCAAGTCAATTAGGGTATTTAATTAGTTCACATTAGAGATTATTTTAAAGCAATTGATTAGGGAAAGATTCATTTCAGCTTTGATTTAGTATCATAGAATGGCTTGAAAAAAAAAAACATATACCAAGTCTCTGGACAATTACAAGCTTCTGATGCCATGGGAAAATTCAGCAATTCAAACAAGACCACAGGGAAAAAAGTGGATCTCCAGTCCAAGTCTAGATTCAGCTTAGGAGCAATTTACAAGCAACTAAAGGTCTGTACAAACTGTCTGTACAAACAATTGTACAAATGTTTTATTTCCAAATTATTTCCAAATTATTTTAACCTCATTTCAGTTCATTTCTCTTTTATTGAGCCACCAAAAACATACAGTCAGAGTGGATAAATATGGAACACACCTTCTCTGTTGCACATGAAGTCTGAAAGTGCATCTTTTTTATCATAAAGACTGACTAAATCGATAAACAGCAAATCACAATAGTTGGTCTATATGCTATGTAGTAAAATCTGCATCCTTATTAACCAATAATGTGGTTTTAAGGACATCTCACACTGAGGCAAAGTGCATGGCAGCGGTATTATACACATTTTCAGTTATGTCTGAATGATTATATTATTTGTTATGAGCAAAAATCTTATTTTAAAGAGTAAAACTGTAGACTGAGAAAAATAGAGTTTGAACATGAACTGGACCAAGGCTTGTCTAATGCATCGTGGATAATATCCTGAAATTCACACTGGCTAATACTAGATTCTTGTTCTTTGATCCAGGTCCTGCCCTCAGACTAGAAAATCCTGTGCAGAATTGTTGCCAGGTCAGTGGGTGAAGCAAGATTACACGCCCTGCTCAGACTGCTGACATGGACTGTCGGCTGTATCGGTCTGGCTTCCTGTGACTTTGTGAATTTGTGTGTGTGCATGTGTGCTTCATGGTCCTTGTTATGGGCATAGTGAGGAAGGAAACGGGAGAGTGAAAAAAATTATATGGGGTAATACCCTTCTCTCACAACTGAAAAACAACAACTAGAGAAATGCAGCACACAGATGTACAGGAACCATGGAACCCCCTCTCCGCCCCCTACAACCTCCACATCTCCTTGATGCTTCCTGTGAGCGACACACACACACACACACACACACACACACGCTCACACTGAGCCAGGCATAAAACGCCTGCACAGGACATCCGTCAATAAGGTTCAACAGAGAATGAGAATGGAGATGTGGGGCCCTCTTAGGTTTCCAATAGTTTGAAAACAAATGGGAAGTTACCTCATTTTGAGGTGCTACATAGTTCATGGAGAGGCTCTGGCCCACAGACACTACTGGCACATATTCATTTACACATAACATTCTAAGATTGATATGGTCATTTAATTGTATATTGTCTCACTTGTTCCATTCTGCACACACACACAAAATCTTTTGTCATTTTCCAAAATTATTGCACTAAACTCAGTATGACAGGTCAAATTTATATAAAGCTTATATATTTGAATATTTGTCACACTTAAATGATTCAGATTAATAAACCAAAAAATAACCAGAGTAAATTAACAAATGTAGTTTTCAAAATTATGATATCATTAATTAAGGGAAAAACGGTGTACAAACCTACCAGGACCTGTAAAAAAGTAATTGGAACAGAACCCACCACCACCCCCCTTGCTGCCAGACCTGTTGAATCAAGAAATCACTTAAATAGAACATTTTTTAAATAGAACCATGTGAAGCAGGCTTAAAATATGGCTCAAAACTAACTCTGCGTAAACACTTTAATAAAAAAGAACATCATACCAACAGTCAAACATGGTGGTGGTAGTATGATGGTCTGGGAGCAGCTTCAGGACCTGGACGACTTGCCATAATTGATGGAACCATGAATTTTGTGCTCTACCAGAAAATGTGAGGCCATTAGTTTGTGACCTGAAGCTCGTGGGTTATGCAGCAGGACAATTATCTTTAACACACTAGCAAATCCACTTCTGAATGGCTAAAAAAATTTAAATAAGGTTTTGGAGTGGCCTAGTCAAAGTCCAAATTTAAATCTGATTGAGATGCTGTGGCATAACAGGTCGATCATGCAAAAAAAAATTTTTTTTTTAAACGCTTCAATGTGGCTGAATTAAAACAATTCTGCAAAAAATCCTTGGGCAAAGTACCTCCACAGTGATGTGATAGACTCATTCCCAGTTATCACAAATGCTGGATTGCAGTTGTTGCCGGCAAGAGTGGCCCAATCAGTTATTAGGTTTGGGGGTTTCACATAGGTCCAGGCAGTTTTGGATAGCTTTTTCCCCATTAATAAATAAAATAATCATTAGAAATCTGCATTTTGTATTTACGCAGGTTATCTTTCTTGATAAAAGCCAGAAATCTCTGTTATGCACCTTTTATGATGCCCTTAATACTCGAGCAGATCTTGAGAATGGAATTAACACAATAGTACAAATAGCATATTTTCATTGGGAGGTAAGATATATGATTAGTATATAACCAAATGGCAGAAATACACTTACAGAGCACTTTATTTGGAAATGTTCCTTTCAGATCGTGGTCCATGCTGACATGATTGTATCAGACAATTTTGCAGATTCCTGCAATTCTACCACATCCATGTTCTGTTGGGTTTTCCCTTTTGTAATTGTTGATGTGAAAATTGCCCAAAGCTGTTACTCCATGTGTGATTTCATGCAATTAATTTCCTACACAGTTATATGACAAGTAGGTGTACAGGGGTGCGTAACAAAGTGTTCAGTGAGTGTATGTGGTTTCGTGCACTACCATGATCACTGTAATCTCAGATTGTTATTACTCATGTAAAATATAGGCAACATCCTCAAGCAGAAACTACTAAATTCTTTAACCTCTTGTTTACCTTCAACATTTCCTGCAATAAGCAAAGATGTGCTTGTTTTTATAAAGGTACAATTCATTTAAATTATAGAGAAATTGAAATGCATGTCAACAGTAAATTCTTATCAACCAGAAAACAAATGTGATTTTCTTAACATGCACCCAGTACATAACATGAGTCGGAAGTATCTTTTGGATTGGGGTGTAAAGTGCATGTGTGTCTTTGTGCTCATTTGTTTTGAGAGAGCGCAGAATCAATTGTGTACTTTTGTGTGAGAGGGATATAGAAAAAAGAGAGTAGGAAAACAACAGAAGAAGAAAAATATAAGGAGATGTGGGTCTAGGCGACTTCCAGGCATTGTGCGAATAACAGAAGAGAGGGGGTGGCCTAGGAAAAGTGAGAACATTGCTGAAGGAGGTTCACCAATTAGCGGAAACTGCACAGTCTGTCTGACTGGCAGCAGCACCACTTTTATCCAGAGCTTTGTGTCGTACCTAGTATCCCACAGCAAGGGTGGGGTAATTCTATCTACTGTATGTAACTCTGCTGCATGCCTATAACATGTAATATATTAGTATAACATATTCAGAAACATATAATGTCTATGTCTTATGCACTGTTAAAGACTAGAATATTACTAATCATGTAGTTTAAACCAAGTCTTGGATTTAACAAAGTGATGCTTTTATGAATGTGACTTACAATATAGTGTAAGTCTAGATTAATGGTTAAAAATGCCTCATTACTGTATAACTCTCAGTCCAATAGTGCAATATAATGTGCATAACAAAATTAATGTAGGTATATGTTTTCTGTCTAAGTAGTGACCACTGCAAAGCCCTGGTTTATAAAGATTATTATTTATATTGTTTGTCTAAAGAACCAGAATATGCACCAATCCAATGATTCTAGCAACTAGAAATGCAAGGGGAAAAAAAGAGTTTTTAAAAAAATTTATGTTATACATAATTTTATATCCTGGCAAAATACCACTATTGCAGCTGTTAAAACAATAACTGCAGCCAAGATACACAGCTCCTTCCTGTTGAAGTTGTTGTGGACATATAAGGACATACGAGGGCTATCCGGTAGGACTGAAGTGGGGAGGGGAGTTTGTTTGTCCTCTTTAGGAAGGTGACAGGAGGCCAACACTTGGGGGAAAAAACCTTGACAAGAAAAACAACAAAGAGAAATATTGAAAATGAGCTTCCTTTGAAGTGGAGATGAAGCAGTGTGTATTAGCGTTATGTAGAAGTGTGTGTGTGTGTGTGTGTGTGTGTGGATGTGTGTGTGTGCATTTTGTTTTTTATATTTTGATAGGGATCACTGATGTTTTAACTGTAAAACAATTAACTAAAATAAACAGCCAAACACGTATCTTGATAATTGAGCTGAATTAGGGTTAGGTGTAGCATACTAATTATTAGCTGTATTATTTGTGGAAGATTCTCACAAGGATAGGAGGATGGCATGTGTCATAACCATGAATAACACACTATTCATTGTCTCTAGAGTTTCTTAAATTGTTGGAAAGTGAAAAAGTCCTTGTGGAAACTTATGAATCATTCAATAGTGACTACTAGTGACTCTCATGGGAAAACTAGAGGCGAGGCATCCACGTCAACGTGTTGTGAATTCTGAGATGTTTTTCTGCTTCCTCAATTGTTATCTGAACTGCTGTATCCTTTTTGTCAGCTTGAACCAGTCTTGTTATTCACTTGTGATAGTTGATGTGCAAATTACCCAAAACTGTTCCGTATGTGATTTTATGCATATGGCATTTCTTCCACACATTTGTCTGATAAAATTAAATGTCACAATTATGTAGGTGTATTTATGTAAGTGTGTAAGTGTTTATAATGAAGTGTTTATAATAGTGCATGTAGGTGGTTCTGTGAGCACAGCGATCTCAGACTGTTGCTGCTGCTGCTTAGTGTTAATGGAAAGTCATGTCACATGACTTTTAATAATAAATGAACCTAATGAGAAATCAGTGAACACACCAGAATGTTCACCCTCAACAGTCACACAAAAAAGGGGCTGCATCTGATTGAACCTGAGGCAATCCCTCAGGGTTGTTGTAAGTAAAGATCCAATGGTCCACAATGGTACACTATTGCCATTTAAATAGAAAAATAAACAAATGTTTTACCATATGTATTTTAAGGCTGTATTTATTTTAGTCTATTCTGGGCTCAGTGTTACAAGTATTGGCTCAATCTTGACCAGGATAAAGCTGTTTCTGATTTTGAATTAACTATTTCATTCTCCACTCTAGTTTTAAATTCAATTGCCTTAATAAAAGAAAGGCCATTTCTTTTGTGAAGCAATTACTTTAAGGGTGTATTATAAGACTAGATAACAGTTGATATTAGACAATAATAGTATCAGCTCCATATACTGTATGTTGTACATACCAAATACATCTTTATTTTTCTACAACAAAGTAGTCAATAAATAAGTCAATAAAGTTACAAAGTTCTTGTATATACTTACACTGCCTGGCCCAAAGAAGTCACAATTTCTGAAAGGTCAGATTACTGGGCTGCATCATGCAAATGAAACAACAAAGGATATTTGAAATTACTGAAACTGGATTACGAATTGTTCAACGCATTATCAAAACCTGGAAGGATAGTGCTGAACTGTCAACTTTGTTGAAAAAATGTGGTCAGAAAAAAATCATGAATAGAGATTGCTTAAACACTTGGTGAAGTCGTGTATATTTAATAGTGAAAGTAAGAGTATTTACATACACACACAATGTAATGAGAACTCATAGGACTGGGACAAAACAGCTGTGTGCCATTAAGAAAACCACTTCTTAGTGAGACTAATCAGAAAAAATTATTCAATTCAATAGCGTGCATAAAAATTGGATTTTCGAACAATGGAAAAAAGTCATTTGTTCGAATGAGTTCAGATTGACCCTATTCCAGAGTGATGGGTGTGTCAGAGAAGCGCATGAAGCGGTGACCCATCATGTATAGTGCCCACTGTACAAAGCCTCTGGAGGTTGCTTCTGTTGTTCTGGTCTAGGATCAACAACATTATGTGGCAATAAAATAAAGTCAGCTGATGACCTTAATCTACTAAACCAGGTTATCACATCAATGGAGTTTATCATCCCTGATGACTCAAGCGTATAAAGCGCCCAAATTGTGAAATAGTGGTGCTGGGAGCATGAGGAATCATTTTCACACATGAACTCGCCACAACTTTGTGTGCTGTAATCAAAGCTAAAGGTGACTAAATGAAATCTTAGATTGTGTGACATTTTTTGTTCAGGCAGTGTATTTCTTTTTTTTTTTTTTTTGAATGGCAAATTATATACATGGTATTGCCTTCATATTTACTTAATGACACACCTAATTAAATACATAAATACCTTAATCTCTAGTTTAGCTTTTTAAATACATTAACAACTGCAATAACATGTATTAATCAATTTCTTTATATTTCTGGTATAGCGTTGAGACTCCTGTGTAGTCTAGGAATTATCCCAGAACGTATGATATATCCCTGACATTTCCTCCTTATATGTTATCTTTTCTTCCAGGACTTTTTGGAGAGCCTAGTCTGGCAATGCAGCTGGTTGTTAGTGTGAAATTGCATTTTGTCCCCACACCTTTGACCATAATTTGAGGAATCTTAAAAAAAAAAAAAAAAGTCCTACGCCAATGAGGAATAAGTTTTACCTACACAAACCAGTGTCTTTGCTTTCTGCTGTTATGCAGAACTTTCTGCTTTACCATCATAAGACATAAGTGGTCCAATCTCTGCATTGCAGTGACTTAGGGTAACTGACATCTAGCCCTTCGTACATCCCCAGTTTCTGCCCACTGAACTACTGTTGGAAAGATATTTTTGGTTGGTAGAATATTTTCAACCCAGCAGAGACACTGAGTTGTTTGTTGAGTATGGGGCACACTCAGTAATTTTATACAGTAGTCACAAAATCCATGTCTATGGTATGTTTATCTAAAAAAATGTCCTGGCGCTATATATACATTACATTTTAAAGAATGATTCTCAGAAGAAGCCACACGATCATAAATTTATCAAAATATTAAATGTCTAGTTGACAAAGGCAAAGAGTAAGCTAGACAGAGAAAAAATAACAGTTTTAACCTCCCTCTCTTTGTCTACAGTGAGTAATCTTTTCTAGTGAACATAATGATGCCGACAGATACTATATAATACAGTACATGAGAATCAGAGAACCAGAGAATCAGAGAACCACAATTCAGAAGGGTCAAAATATTGGCCTACATCAAGCAATGATATTATCCAAACTTAAAAATGACTGGAATTAGAGTGAGAACTTATGCACATAGTATTAAATCCTGAAGGAAAATAGTGAACTTTTTAGTTAGGTTAATTGAAAAACAAGACTACAATTTGCTAGGAAGCATAAAGATTGGACTTTAGAGCAATAGAAAAAGGTCATGTGGTCTGATCAGTTATCAGTTCAGATTGATCCTATTCCAGAGTGATGGCCGCATGGGTAAGAAGGGAAGAACATTAAGCGATGAACACGTTATGTGTAGTGGCCACTACAAACCACTGTGATGAAATTAGGTTACTTAATTTGGTCAGGTCTAGACTCAGCAACGTTATGTGGCAATAAAATGAAGTCAGCTGATGACCTGGATGTACTGAATGACCAGGTTATCACATCAACTGAGTTGTTTCTTCCCTGATTTCCAGGTATTTTCCAGGACTCAAATTGTGAAAGAGAGGTTCTGGGAGCATGAGGAATCATTTTTCGCACATTAATTCACTACCTGGATGTAGTATTTTTTTTTCTTCCTTTTTTGCTTATCTAGACGTCAGAATTTGGCCCTTGCCACATTAGCTACAGTTACAATATCTTATTAAAATTGCACCTGGAAGTATGTGGGATATATTAGGCAGCAAGAGAATATTTTGTCCCTGAAGTTGATGCATTGGAGGCAGAAAAAATGGGCAAGCGTAAGGATTTTAGTGACTTTGACAAGGGCCAAATTATGATGCCTAGACGACTGGATCGGAGCAACTCCCAAACTGCAGCTCAACAATCCGGTGAACCAGCAGTGTGGTAACGGGCAGCCAAAGCTCACTGATACACATGGGGAGCGAAGGCTAGTCAGTGTGGTCCGATCCAATAGAAGAGCTGCTGTATCTCAAATTGCTGAAAGGTTGGTCCCAATAAAAAGTATCAGAACATCACTGTTTAGGCGGCAAAAGGGGCGACCTACTCAATTTCAGGTGGGTGATGAAAATGTTTATATATATATATATATATATATATAAAGCCGAGAATATATTATATTAAATATATATTTATAGATCAAACTATCTCTATACTAAATATGGATTTTATCCTCCCTCTCTTTGGTGGCTGGTTTTTATTTCTGTGGATGAAGATATCTGCCATCTGTCATTCCAATACGGGATTCTGACTGTTCGGTGCAGCACGCGCGCCCCTCACCGAACTGACGTCACGGGTTTAGCGCGTCGCTACGGGCCCCGGATCCACGGTAAAGTCTCTCACTGGGAGCAAGTCGATGCTAATAGAGAAAAACTCATAAACTTTACCTTCGCAGCACATCGAATGCATGGCGAAGTAACGTATGCCGTTTTGCTGTTGTTTCTCTGCCTAAGTGAGGATGTTTCCCGGAGGTGAGGATGTTTATCATGATGGTGGTGGTAGTGTTGTTAGGCTACAGTTAGCAATGCATGCTTATGAAAACAGACAGAAGGGTCTTTAACAGAGATTATACTCTTTCCGATTTTGCTCATATATGCGGGACGACGAACGACTATGGAGTCTTGCGCTCTTTGTATTCTTCCAGGAGAAAAATAAACAACAAGTAAAACAAAACAAAAAAAACTTGTGTATTAGCTCGACGCAGTGGACTTGTAGACCTACATGCGTACCAGATTGAGGAAAAACTCCAAACAGAATGCGGGAGAGACAGGAATATATGGACGCAAGCTAACGCTTAGGATGACGAGGCGAACAAGCTTACAGTCGGGTTAATTTCCTAGATGAGAGTCGCGTCGCGTCGGTGCGGCTGTAGACCTGGTGGTGGAATAAAGCCAGCATTTCGAGCAGGAGGCACGGGTAACAACAACAATACTACATTGTTCCGATTTTACACAACAACCTCGGCGCTGATAGAATCCGGATTGGCCGTGTTGCGTTGGCTTTAATCGATTTATAGCTAAGTTTGGTTCGCTAAACACGCTCTGAGCTGAAAGTGCTCCAGTGTACAGTACACTCCCACTGATGGTAAGAGTGGCGCGGCGACTCGGATACACACTCTCCCGGCGAACGCAACATGTCGTTTCGGGTTCTTTTCAGGAAAAGTATTATGGTTAAACCTCGTTCCTTGTTGTGTGTTTGTTGGCCAGCAGTCCTCGGAATTGAGTTTGCGCCTGAACGGCTTCAGTCGGTGCGGTGTTGGTACACAGCTCGGTTCCATACACTCCTACTGCTTGGCCGCTTGTTTGGACGCAGGCCTGTGTCACGAGAGCAGACGTTAACCGTGCTTAAATAATTTCATAGTAGGTTATAATTCTGTTGTGACCACATACACTAAATGTAGATATCACCTGTTGCATGTAGTCTTGTCAGAAACTGAAATGTGATACAGTTATGTTGCAAGTTTAGGCCATGTTTCCCCAATAAGCCTCACTGTTCAGATCACTGCACTCTGCTAACAAGCTCCCAGTGTTCAGAATCAGAAATAGCTTTATTGGCAAGTACATTTGCACATACAAAGAATTTGTTTTGGTGACAGAAGCTTACACGCACATAAATTAACAATACGTGGAATAAGATGTAGGTATTATCAAATAAATATCAGTGGTATTGCACATATTAATATTGGACAGTGGGAAGAACATTTAACTGGTAGGTTGCCTGGGCCACTTGGTGTTCGGTGCTCTGTAGCACCAACTAGACAGCAAAAGTTCAAAGAGAAGATGGCCTATATGTGAGGGGTCCAAAGTGATTTTCTGAGCCCTTTTCTTCACTCTGGATATATACAGTTCTTGAAAAGTGGGCACGAATAATCCTTTCACCTGTCCGAACCGTCCTTTGTAGTCTTCTGATGTCTGATTTTATAGCTGAGCCAAGCCAGGCGGTTATTGAAGTGCACAGGACAGATGACAGCTGAGTAGAACTGTGTGAGCAGTGTGATTCCAGGTTTTACACACCATTGTGAAGTGGATATTATTGTACTGGTCCAGATGGATGGATAAAAAAAAAAATTACACAATATTTCCGATCTTATTTGGATGTTGAGGTTTGTACACAAAGGGTCATGTCTAAAAAACAGGACAATAGCTATTGTGCCAGTGGGGGATCTAGAGGAACTTTGCACCTGTGAGAGTGTGGTGTGTAGTAGGCTGATGGCTGGAGCACCCCTGGAATTCCCCCTTTTGCTTGAGAATAGTTCCCTTTTCCTGCCTTTTTTAACCAAAGGTTTGTTGTAGCAACAACAGATTGCCAGGGTAAAGCTGGTGACTGTTTACAGACATCTACAAAGCGTATAACATCACCAGCCTTCCATTTTTGATTATGTACACAGGCATAATTGATGTTTGATTGATGACATCACACCAGAGTGTTTAGATTGTTATTTATTTAAATACTCTAATCATCAATCTATTTATGGCTGAGAAAGATTTTTTTTATAACTATGACACTTTATGCACCCATCATTTAGCCAAATCTTTAGAACATTTAGGCCTACATAAACCAGATATAATTTTTTTTGTCGACCATTTATCATAAATCACATACTCACAGGTATTCTTCTTCTTTTACAACTAACTAAATAAATAAATAAACTTTCAGTGTCGATAGAAGCCTGTTCTGTCCAGTCCTACCTGGCTTCCCCCAAGAACTCTAAGTAGTTCAAGAGAACAACAGCACAGATGTCACACACTGGACCTGCTTTCTACAGACCACCCAAAAAAGGTCCACCTGAACAGAGAGCCAAATATGGTGTGTATGACCAAAATGGAGCAGCAAGTGGAAATGGTGTATCCTCAAGGTACATAGCCGCAGGACCCTCAGGTGAGAAAGTCTTATATTTTATGTTCTGCATGCAGTTTAGGTCTACAAGATGGTGTTTGGTGTGAAATGGAATATATCTGTTTGGACCATCTGCATTACAACACTGTAATAAAAAAAAAATATGCACTGTATTTACTAACTTGAAAGTTGATTGATTTTAATCGGCGACTTGGTTCAGACCCGGTAGTCTGTAACCAAATCCAACTGTCAGAATTCATACCTCTTTTACTAGACCCACATTAAAGTGGCTGTGTAAACTTTGGTGATCTACACTGAGAATCCCATTCTCTAAGTTTTTAACATAGACATGTTGAATGATCGTACATAAAATGTGTGACTGTGTAAATCAGCGTCAGTTAAAAGGTCTTTGCCATTGATCCAAAAATTTGTTCTCTGGAAATTATAAAAAGCTGAGAGGCACGTTCAAACTGACTTTTCTCTTTGTTCTGGTGGTGAATAAAACCTGTTTTGGCTTAAAGCCTCTGTCACCTCCTTTTTGTTTTCTTTGACAGTAGCACAGTGGAGAGTGGAAAACAATCAAGAATACACTCTTGTTCAAGAATTCATTTTAATTCTATTTGTTTTTGTGTAAAAATTTAATAAAAATAATCTGATCTGACAAATACAACCTCAGACGAACAACATATAACTTTTTTCACAATGCAGTTATTTATTTAACAAAAATAAAGTCAAAAACAATCATCAATACTAACTACCACTTTACTGCTTCCATGGGATTTAAGAGGGTAAGTTTTGGGAAGGTGCTACTAATAATCAACTCTTGATTATCTGGTCATCATCAGCTGTGTAGATGTCTATAAAAGCAGAAGGCAGTTTGCTGGTCTTGAGCATTCAGGTGTGTGTTAACACAATGTCAAGAGGGGGAAACCTTTAAGCAAAGGTCGTAGAGAAGCGATTGTTACAGCTGGAAAGGGTGGTAAAACCATTTCCAAACAATGGAGTTCAATTTTCTACAGTGAGAAAGATTATTCACAGGTGGAAAGCATTCAAGACAGTTGCTGATTTTCCCAGAAATGAATGTCCCAACCCATTCACCCCAGGGTGCATTGCTCATATCGTTCACTGCTCATATCACTCGTATGTTTGGAAGGGTTGCCAGGAGAAGGCCTCTTTTGTCGAAAAAATAACAGAAGCACAACTGAGGTTTGCAAAATTGCATCTGAGCAAAGCACAAGGCTTCTGGAACAATGTCCACAAGATGTCCTGGGCACCTTCCATTGATTGAGTCGACCATGAACTCCCCTCTTTATACCAGAGTATTCTTCAGTCAAATGTGGTGATATCTGTTATAGGATGTGTGAATTAGAAAGTTGTTTGCCTAATACTAAGACTTGCTATGATCAAATTTTTTTTAATGGTTTTTACACAAAAAAAAAACATAGAATTAAAACAGGGTGTACTAACTTTTGTATATAATAGTATATGGACTTATTTTTTAAGGGTGATGGTGATTGTTTTACTTGACTTTAATATACTACTAAGAGATACTACTTTACTAGTTTCAGTTTTCTCTCTGTAAAAACATAAAATTAATATGATGGCTGTTTAAACAAATATTCAGTGGTTAGATAAAATGGAAGACATTGCATTACAGTTCTATGTGTATATGTGATTAATTAGGTGGAATCATGCATCACCAGCACCAAGAAGGTTATTCAGGGGCGTCATCATATCTTTCTCCACAAGGAGAGCATTATTACCCCCCAGGTCATGGACCCAAAGATGACCATCTTTTCTGGAACACTCACATGACCAGCTATGATCACCATGTAAGTTTAAACCAGAGCATCACAAACTATGGTTCACTGTACAGTATGTGAGTGTCAGTTTATGAAGAAAGACACCACTGTCATCATTTGCCTCATGGGAATGCAGCACTTGGGGCCAAAGCGAGTCTTTTACCCCTTTTCTAGGCCTAAGAAATCGTTTCATCTCAATGGTTAAAAAGGAAATGAGTTTTTCTTTACCCAACTTATTACTGTAGATTATTATTTTAAATTAAAATGAAGTGTTATGTTTTATAGACAGATCTCTTTATGTACTGCTAAAGGTCAGATTCTGAAAGCACATTCTGGATTTTAGAAAATATACTTTGCTTGGTCTCTAAATTGTAGTAAGAGTTTGTGCATTATGAATAAATATGTTTTGTCATTATTTGTCCTTTTCAGAAATGTGGGCCTGATAAGCATCTTTCCAGTATTGATGCGGAGATAGATTCTCTCACATGCATGCTGGCTGACATGGACAGCCATCCTCAGAACACAAGCACACAGGTACCATAGATCCTCTGTCTTATCTTTCTGACCTTCAGTTTGCAATAGACATTTATAAATAAGAAGAATTTTCAAAATAAGGTTCTCCCTGACTTTGATTATAACTGTATAAGATTTGCAACGGTGAAAGATTTACGTTTCCTTTTGATCCACACAGTTGTATGACAACGTGCCTTACAACATGCATCTGCATAGCGAGCGCTACAAATCGTCCAACCAGGCAGGTGCTCCATCCCAGACCAGACCCTCTATGGGTTACCCTCCTCATCCTCAAAGTCAGTACCATCCTTCTCCACCTTATGCATCCACCCCAAAGCCTGAATACACCTATCCGTCCCCATCATCCTCCGCCCACAAACCTTACCCCCAACCAGTACCAGCCTCCTACACCACTGCCTCCACCCCAAGTGGGCCACGCTTTACAGTGCAAGTTAAAACCGCCCAGCCTGTCACTTATTCTCAGAGCGGGAGACAGGCGGAGCAGGCCTACACCCCACCCCCTCCTCGTCAGCATGCTACCTGCCCTGCTCCACAGGACCGCCCACATTACGCTGAAGTCCCAGGGCAGGGACAAGGATGGTATCCACCACCACCCCCACCAGCCCAGCAAGCCTATGGTGATCCAGCAGCATATAAGGCAGGTTCCGGTAGTGTTCAGGTGCCAAGCAGGGTACAGGGACCACCAGGAAAGAAAGGACAAGAGCAGAGCTACCAGGTTAGTAAGGTAAGAATTTTGTAATGGACATGAAAGACTTCACAGGGGTTTTTAGTTCCTGTCTGTTTGTGGACACACATCTCATTCTAGAATTTGTCCCCTTTTGCTCTTATACAGCAATAGCATCCTCTCTCGTCAGACACTAATATTGGGTGAGGAGACCTGGGATGCATTCAGTGTTCTGATTCATCTCAAAAGGTTTCAGTTGGGTTGGGTTCAGTGCTCTGTGCTGGCCCTCAGTTTCTTCCACTCCAAACCAGATAAACCATATTTTCATGGAGCTTGCTTTGAGCATTTTTATACTGGAATTGTGTCCCCTTGGGTCAAGTGGAAGGAACTTGTAATGCTGCAGCATACAAAGACATTTCATACAATTATATGAATTCAGCTTTGTGGCAACAGTTTGGGGAAGAACCACATATTTGTTTGATGGTCAGATGTCCACAAACTGACATTCAGCCATATATGGTTAAAAAATAGGAAACATACATTTTTGTCTTGATGTAATTACCTGATATACTGTATGACATGTCCATTATGTTTGAAAATATAAAATGTGGTTACAGCTGAGTTGGCCACATATGTTGGTCACTAATTTGCTTTTACTAAGGAATTAGAGGACTTATTTAGCAAAAGTTTATCAATTATGCATTTAGCTTCAATGTGTATAATGCTATCTAGTCAAAGTTTTAGTGGTTTTGTGAACACGCACCCGATTTAATATTTCTTGTATGGTAAAACTGTTGTTCATGTTGTACCCCCAGGGAACAGTGCCGAGACCTGAGGAGGAGCTGGATCGTCTCACTAAGAAGTTGGTGTATGACATGAATCACCCCCCCACAGAGGAATACTTCGGTATGGAGGCTCATTTGTGCCCTTAAAACAATGAGTCAGTTGTTAATTTTATAAACTTCAAACATTGATCTTGAAGCCTTTTTACACCATTATTGCAATTTGTTTCTCTTTTAGGCCGGTGTGCCAGGTGTGGAGACAACGTGCTTGGTGATGGGAGCGGCTGTATTGCTATGGAGCAGGTCTTCCATGTGGAGTGTTTCACGTGTATCACCTGCCATGCCCAACTCCGTGGCAAGCCTTTCTATGCACTGGACAAAAAGAGCTACTGTGAGAGTTGTTACATTGTGAGTCCTAAGTTTTTTTTGTTATTCTGCACGTTTGTTTGATTTTTTTTTTCCTTTTACAATACACCCCCAAAACTCATGTTACTAATTTGTCTTGCATGGCCCACCACCCTCCATCATTTTCCTAGACATTTTAACACCTCATTTCTGGTGGAACTGGTGGTGTTTTTGTTGGTGGCTGATTTTTAACTTTGTTTTCTCTTCTCAAGATCTTACTTCCCGTCTTTTTGATTACTTTCAGTTGATTATCTGGAATGAAATTTTTCAATTGCCTTCAATTGCTCCTTGGAGCTTATCAGCTCCTTGTGATGGTTTCTATTTGGTCCTTGTTTCTCGAATTTTTCTCAGAGCACATTGGAGCGCTGCTCAAAGTGTTCGAAACCAATCTTGGACCGGATCTTGAGGGCAATGGGGAAGGCGTATCACCCACGTTGCTTCAATTGCGTAGTGTGCGGCTGCTGCCTTGATGGTGTTCCCTTCACTGTGGATGCCACTTCACAGATTCACTGCATTGAGGACTTCCACAGGTAAGCACAACTTGGTTTAGTGGCAATGTTTGTATTTCTGTCTCTGTTCACCTCAATGGTTTTGAAATGAAGCAATCAATGTCATTTTTTTCTATATATAATTTAATATATAATGGTGTTTTCAATGTGATGCAATTTAGGTACAATTTAGTTTAGTGATAGCATGACTGCAGTATACCTGTGCTTTAGTCGTCTCATTCCCTTTTCTGCCACTGGTTTAATGTAATATTTTAAAAAACAAGTAAAGTGCTGTGAAATATTTTTTTTAAAAACAGTCCTTTAAAACTGATCAGGTACAGGAACCAGACTGAAAAGAAGAGACAAAAACTGGCCAAACATACCAGAAGCACTAGCCCAGTGGAAGCAAAAAATAAGAAGAAATTTTGCAAGCTAAAGTGTCAATTTTAAGGATTGAAATAAATATATATGATTTTGAAAAACAAACAAACCACAAAACAGCTGCAGTCAAGGCGATAGTAATAAATAGGCCAGTTACATATGTACAGTAACGTATAAGGTGCAAGAATCATGTGGTGTATTGAGTATAATAATACACAGGTCTTTCACTGCAGGTCATATAAATATGTATTTGTATGTACATATATCAATCATATGTTTGTGCTGTTAGCACTGATGTATACACATTTGATGATTTCTGTAGTAAATACTTGGATCAACAGGATGAATTGTTCTGTTACCTTAATTGCAAAAAATAAAAACTTTCTGGTACAAGAAACATGACTACATGATGCATATCACAAGACCACATGGCAAGACCAAGTGAGACATATCCTGACATTTTTGTATCATGATGTGTTGAATTTGGATATTTGTTCCCATTCCTTGGTAATCGTTTTTTCCTTTCAAATTCCTAACACTGACTTAGATTAATTAGACAAACCATCCTAAATATTAGGTTCATTCTAAACGATACATGAGGCAAAAATGTTTGTAATGAACAATTGCCTGAAGTCTGGAACTCATAAATATCACTGCTGATATAACGAGTTCTTCCCTTTGAGAAGTTTTGCCAGACCATTACTGCAGCTTCCTTCAGTTACTGTTTGTTTGTGGGTTTTCCTGCCTTCTGTCTTTTCTTCAGTAAGTTAGTTGAGGTGTTTGAGGTAAGGTGCTGACTTTGCTCTTTAAAACATTTCCGATCTTGGATACTTTCTGGCACATTTTGGTGCATTATCCATCTGTCCAATGAAGCATTTTTGCAATATTTGACTGAGTCTGAGCAGAATGTCTACCTACAATTGATTCTGCTACTTTCATCAACAATCACATTACCAGTAATGGCAGTCATAAAAGAGCCATCCCTTTCCTTTAATATGTTGTTCTCCTCCAATCATTGTGGTACAACTTGTATCTTGTTTAAGAACTGGACAGGTTTTAGAGGTTGTTTAGGCCAGGTCTTATCTGGCCTTTCTGTTTTGGAGTTTTCTGTCTCTTTGGACTTTTAAGCCTAATTACTTTTTAGCATGTGAAAATCTTTTCTTAAACTTTTTTCATTAAAGCAGAATGTCTACACTTCACTCACCTTGATTGATTAATTTTAAGTACACTGTGGTGGTGTACAGAGACTAAAAATAAATGTGTGCCTCTGTCCAAATAATTATGGACAGGACTGTAAACTTGCTTCAATCTTTCAAAAAAGTACAAACCTTTCTGTCAAACCATGTATTTCAATGAATTCTGCATGTGTAGGTCTATGGGATTATCTGTGCATGTTAACCTTTTATTTTTGAACACTACGACTGCGTGTATTTGTGTGAACAGGAAGTTTGCCCCAAGGTGCTCTGTGTGTGGGGAGCCCATAATGCCTGAGCCAGGTCAGGAGGAGACCGTAAGAATTGTGGCTCTGGATCGCAGTTTCCATGTCAACTGCTATGTTTGTGAGGTAAGCACACACTGTTGAAATTAATATGTTCAGCTGCTTTCCAAATTAAGCTACTTAAGGACCTATTGCTATGACTGTGTTGCAGGAGTGTGGGTTGCTTCTATCGTCTGAAGGAGAGGGTCGAGGCTGCTACCCTCTGGACGGTCACATTTTGTGCAAGAGCTGTAGCGCCCGGCGAATCCAGGATCTCTCTGCCAAAATCTCCACTGACTGCTAACAACAACCCTGGCGTTCTCTTTTACGGCTTTTTGCGTTTGTTTATTTTGAGGGATATTCAAAGGTAGTAGGGTTAAACTATCATTTATTTGGTTTCCCCTTTTTATTAGCAGACAACGAGGCAATGAAACCATTTCACATACATTATAGCTGAACTGTATATACTCAGGGTTTATAGTTGAGCAGATAACAATGAAGTGTTTTGCATAGGCCACTTTAAGAGGGCAAGTAAAGTATAAACTTGAAATGAATAAGATGGTTATCTTACTAAGTACTCATTTTGAATATCCAGGGTGTGCATGCTCACACATGTAGTTGCTCATACAAGTTGACGATTTCTATGAACAGTTTAAAGGGCATGATCAGGGTTTATTATTCTTACACTTATTCTTATTATAGTTTTATAGCTAAGACAAACTGTCACTGAGAATCTGTACTGTAGCCAACTATATATTTGATATCCTCAAAATGACCCAACAGAAATCATGACAGTAATGAATTGAATTTCACTAAAAATGCTCTTATTGTTAACGTGTTCTCAAGTTAAGACCTGTCTTAGTTGATCCTGTGTTCTACAAACCGCAGGGGTCACATGACAGTTAATTTAGCCTCTATGTTGTAACACTCCTAAGACTAAATTAACACCTTCTCTGCTGGTCTGTGGAGGAAATGTTAGACATAGCAATAAACTAGAATGATTAATACCAGAACTTATCTCTATTAACGGATGTCACCATTCTGTTTAATTCCTGAGATAAATACAAGCTTTGTGTTTAGTCTATGCCATTATTGGCTCTTTGTCAGGATACTTTTTGCTGATCTGGGATTATTTTCTTTTGTACCCAACACTGTATCTTAATCACCTAAGATTAGCATGATGGTACAGTGTTTAAACATAATTAAATGAAGGAACTGCAATAAGATTTTTTTTGTAAGATTGAGATGCTTCATGAGAGGACAAACCTAGTGTACTGTGCAGATTGATGTGAATATAAAATAGTACCTTAGTAGTAAAGTAGCTTTAAAGTGATTTAGAGAGGGGATGTGTGAAAGATTTAAAGGTGTTGATTGCAGTGAGCTTAATGATGAGATGTAAGACATAAGATTGGTGGTCTACAGCCCAGTGCCTACTGAAACTAAGGTTGCCACATGCTGCCGTTAGGGCAGACCTTTTTCTCAGAATGCAATTTTATAATTGCATTCTGAGAAAAAGAATATTCTTAATAGGTGCTGTTTAAAAGCATCTAAAACAACAAAGAGCACCTTGATTATCAAATAGCTAATGTTGGAGTAATCAAATATTATTCAGGTACATGAGCTTTAAGTATTACAGTTTGTCCTACTTTGTCGCGGGGCTGTTATTTTGTTTAACACGTATTGCTGGTTGTTGGAATGTCATCCTTTTTGTTGGAATGTCATCCATTTTTAGTATAAATTGCCCTTGGTATTGGTTAAGCTTTTCATTTTGTCTTTGTTTAAATAAATAGATTTTGATTTGATTAGCTACCTTCTGTTTCTGTAATTATTCTGTTCAGAATAATTAATGTTAAGTCTAATATCTATTCACTCTCTAACAAAACCAAAAGCACAAAATGTCAGTATTTATTGAGTTTTAGATTGAAAAGTCTTTGAATGGTTGTGATATTATTGACCTAAATTGAAATTTTCTTTCTAAAGCTTACCTTTGTTTTCAAACAATTCAAGATATTCAATATTTGCAGTATTTCATTATATTTCTGTTTTTGCTTATTCTTTGTTGTATACCTTCAATTTTGTGCTTCTGCTTATCCAGTAATGTTCCTGTTTAATGTGAACACTCTCAACCCTCTGCATATGTTTTAATTTTTTCCTGCCGCTCAGTATACAGTAACTGTAACAGTGCCATCTAAATGTTTAATCCTAAATGTTTTATGGATATCCACTGATACTAATGAACAAATGCTTTTTATGCAGCAAATGTTGACCTTTTGTCTGAGTCATTACTTGTGAAACCAGCATTCATTCATTAATTATGAAACTTAAACTTATAAATCCATCCACCAGTATAGCAAGAAATTTTAATCAGTCATGGGTGTAACCTATCACTTAGTTATGTTAGGAAAAGTTAGTTATGACTTAATTTTTCACTTGTGTCTGACTGTGAATAGAACCAATGTTTATTTACATGTGGGATATAGCCATAAGCAACTGTTTTTGCCACAAATCACATATATACATATACACCATGATAGCTTGCAACTCCAGATCCAGCTCTACAGAAATCAGACTCCACCAAGCATTAGGGTTGAATAAACAGCATAAGCTAAAGCAAAAACATCATTTTAACCATAAAACCACCATGTAACCAAAACTGCAGAGTGGCTAACAGGAGGTGAATGTCTTCCAGAAGAAGTTCCTGCAGCCAGCTTTCCGTTCCCGCTGGGTTATGGGTAGATGGCGTAGAATGCGGTTCAGTTCCATGTCATTATCAGAAAGGTTGTCATTCTCATCTGGAATCTCCAGCTCAGAAAGAAGCTTAAGTAGAAGGTCCTGTGCATAGGAAAGGCAAATTATCCTGAAAAGTGTAAGGAAACCAATAGCAAAACCAGCAGAACATTATCATATAGGATCCAAAATATTTCCTGTAATTTTTATAATTATGCCCTGTTGAAAGTTGTTAAATATATTTTAAATTGGAAAAATATCCAGCCATTCATGTAAATTGATTACCCATTCAAATTTGCACATGCAGAACAATGGTCAATGTCAGAAAAACTAAAGATTAACAAAAAAAAAAAGTAATAAAATGTATAAACTAAAAAAATACAAGTAATTCTTACCTCCTTCTCATTTCCCTTGTTTTGGAGCATATGATCCAGTAAGTCGTATCTGGGAGCTGCTCTGACTCCACTCACTAGAACAAGGAACACAACCAAAACCACTATCTGCATTTGAGAACACATCCTAGTGTTCATCCTAGAAACTCATACGTATTACCTCACCTGGTTTACTTAGAGCAGGTTCCAGTGGTCCAGAAGCAGTATGAAGTGGGTTATATACAAATCTGGTGGGTGTCTGGTGACATACTATTGGTTTAGAAAGTGAAAGACATAAAAGGATGGGGTATGCACATATAGATGTGTATATTTTCAAGGTGAAGGCTCTGTGTTTGTGGATCGGGCTGTGTGTGTGGTTGAGCGTAACGATGAAAGTCGGTGTGAGGCATATCTCAGTAGGGTAAAACCATGATAAGGTCACAAGTGTTTTCTGACAATTTTTCTGACACCTCATCAAAAAAAGCCAATAAGCAACTTTCAAAATCAGCTACCTTAAGCCAGTGTCTGAAGTGCTCTTACCATGTTATTAACAAAGGGAAGTAGTCTGCACCCCCCTCAAGAAGCCTGCGCTTGTCACACTGGAATAAAGTCCACTGACGCAAACCTCTGTTAAGGCCAGAAGAGTGTCACTTGTGATTAAGTGTAAAGCACATTCATGTTTCTTGGTCTCTGCATGAGGCCCTTGTTACAAAGACCTGCTAATGATGAGAAGTGACTCAAATGTTAATTGGTCTGCATGCCCACTCCTCTCTCCATAAAAGTTATCCTGTGCCATAGGCAATACAGGGCACACACATGCTGATATAGACACCTATCACAACCTGGTATTTAACAAACCCATATATATTTTTTTTTAAGTTAAGTAAGATCAAATATCCTAATTATATCATCAAATGGATGTCAAAAGATTACATCTGGCCAAGTGTAGTAACATTTTCCCAATATTTCCTATAATAATCACACATTAAATGTCTGACTATGCAGCAAGACCGCTAAAGATATGTTTTAGTTTCTGGCACCAAGACAGTGGGAGATCCTTTAATTCCTGTAAGTTGTGAGGTGTCCAGCACATCCCACAGATGCTCTATCAGATTCAGATCTGGGGAAATTGGTGGTCAAGTCAGTATCTTGAATTCTGTGTAATGTTTCATTTTTGAAGTGTGTGAGGGCGCATTATCCTGCTAACAGAGATAGTTAGGGAATGCTGTTGCCCTGAAGCGATGCACTTGGTCTGCAATGATGATGCAATCATTCCACATGAATGCTAGGACATAAGGTTTCCCAGCAAAGCGTTGCTCAGAGCAACAAACTGCCTCTATAGCACAGGTGTGAAATCATCTAAAGAAAGGGCCGTATGTGTATTTGTGTGCAGTTTTTCTTTCTAAGCAAACAGAAACCACACCTAAGCACCACCTGTTTAATTTGTTTTTCTTGGCTTTTACTAGACTATCAGGTGTGTCTTCTGCTTGGTTGGAATGAAAACCTGTACCCACCACCCACAAAAAGGGATTCATCAAAACATGCCACCATCTCTTCTATTTCCCTGTTTCTTCTATTGCCCCATGGTTCAGTTTTGATTCATGTGTTCACTTTGTAGGCATTTTTGGTTGTGGATGGGATCAGTATGGGCACACTGACAGGTCTGAAGTAACGCAGCTCCATTCGCAATAAACCACGATGCACCATGTTTTCTAACACCTTAGAAATCAATGCCAATTTGTAGCTCTTTTATGGAATTGAACCAAATGGGCTAGCATTTAAATAAACCCCTATCCCAGTATTCTGATATAAAAATAGCAACAATATTGGTTTGTTATAAGTTCAACAATAGAACTTATAACCTAACTCTTTATTCTTCAACTCTTAACTCTCTGCTCAACATTCATATTATCATTCACACATTATGAGCAATCTGGAAATGCCAATTAACCTAGTTTTCATGTTTTTGGTCTGTGTGAGGAAAACAGAGTAGACAAGTCAGCTTGTCTTGTGCAAGAATAATATGCTTACCTATCACAATAAGCTTCCAGTAAAACTTCCAAAGAACCCTGAATTATCCAGTGAACCCAAGAGACCCTTTTTTAAGCATTTGATTACTAAGACTATGTGCCATGATTTGCATGGGCAAACAAACACAAGACATTAATCATTTGCTCTGAGAAAAATTCTTACACTGCAAACAGTGATGTGGCACAGTGGCATAGTAGTTAGCATTGAGGCCTTGAAACCACCAGGGTCGAGGGGTCGATTCAGGCCTTGGGTCAGTGTGTGTGGCGTTTGCTTGGTGGGTTTCCTCCAGGTGCTCTGGTTTTCTCCCACAGTCCAAAGACAAGCAGATTAAGTTACTTGACCTTCTCAAGTTGCCTGTAGTGTGTGCACCAGCAATTGATGTCCACCCCAAGAGCGAAACAGTATAAGCGGTATAGAAGATGATTAAATGAATGTGAACGGTGAAGGAGAATACAATATTCTGCACGGAGGATGTATGTAGCTGCAGTGCTCGGTCCGCCATTTTTCTTCACTGAGGCACTCAGCCACTAGATGGCACCAATGGCTGAAAACTAAAACTAAGTAGTAAAAATAAAGCAGCGCTCAACCATTTACCAGCATGAATGACTTTGTATATATTATAAATATACTCTAAATACACACTGTATATAGACTTTATATGTATTAACCAGGCTGATCAACTAGCACATAGACATCCGTGTCCAGTTTTTGTTTTACATTTTCATTTCCTGTATAAATGTAAGTTTCAATACAATCTTACAATCTGTGTTTGAATGAAAATAAACTAATGAATAAACCAGTATGTAACTAAAATAAAATTATGTGTAAAATCCCAATTTCCAACACCAATCAAACTACGATTATTACTGGTTTAATAAACCTTTATACTAGAAGTGTGGACTTTTATGCTAGCGACAGCCGGCTTTCAGTTTCCGGTGCTCAGCGGAAGTTAATTGCCTGTGTTTGGCTACAGTGCAGGAGTTTGTTAACTGTTTGTTGGCGCGAGTAAAGCAAGTTATTGAATTATTTTAGTTTTAAATTGCGCTTGGGTTTGTTTTTAAGATGTCAGATACATGGAGCGACATCCAGGCCCACAAAAAGAAGCTGGACTCCCTGAGAGAAAGGCTGCAGAGAAGAAGGAAGGACCCAACACAGCTGGGAGTCGGTAAGATAGCGGTTCAGTGTGAGCCTCACGCTGTGTTACCATGGAGAGGAATGAACGAGCTTACATAGAGGTTACTTATTTTACCGCATTCCCAGCTCACTTAGGATAAAACACGTGTTTCAATGGAACGAATAGCTGTCCTGTGTATGTTCTGCGTGATCCAAATGTTCTTCAGTGTATACATATAACCCATGCCTGTAGCTAGATGATTTTACTCTGTGCTCAAAAATGTCTGTTCATTTCAAACGTCAAGGCTTTTTACGGGTATTTTATCCTCTTTAAGACACTGGAATCTTAACTCAGGACCTGCATGGCCACAAGACAGATTTGTCTTTTCCCACTTCGAACATAACAAATTAACTCCATGAAGAATTTTACCCCATGTTTTGAGAGATAGCTCAGTGGTTAAGGTGTTGGACCCCTGATCAGAAGGTCCAGGTTTAACCCCCTGCACCACCTAGTTGCCGCTGATGGGCCCTTGAGCAAGGCTTTTAACGCTCAAATGTATGATCGGAAAAAAATTTAAGTCGCTCTGGATAAGGGTGTCTGGCAAATACTGTAAATGTACGAATGTAAAATTTGTTTAACGAGCATGAACGATAACCCCAGTTCCCAAAACTGGCATCAGACATGCCTGCTTAAAGGTAACTCGTAAACCCTTAATATATTTTTGGGGCAGTGGTAACTCAGTCGGCAGTTAGGGCTCTGGGTTACTGATCAGAAGGTCAGTGGTTCAAGGCCTGGCTCCACCAAGCTGCTACTGTTGAGCCCTTGTGCAAGGCTCTTAACTCTTTCTGCTCCAGGGGTGCTGTATCATGGCTGACGCTCTGACCCCCAACCTCCTAAAAGAGGTGGGATATGAGAAGAAAAGCATCTTACTGTGCTGTAAAGTTCATGTGGCTTGTGTGTTTTGTTTGTTTGTCCCACAGGTTCCCAATCCTGTTCCTGGAATTCCCACATGTACATTTTGATGTTTTTCCTGCTCTAAAGAAGAGCTGTTAGTGGGTTAGTTCAGGACCCAGGACCAGGGTTGAGAACCCTGCGTCATTATCAGATGTGACCTGGATATTCCCCAGAGCTACAAAATATCAGAACAATATCAGAAGAACTTTAAAATGGTTCAGTTGACACACTATTGTCAACTGAAGCTTAAAAAGCTGAACTGAAATTGAGATGCCTAATGATCTTGATTCACGTTTATTTATAATTTCATTTGAGGTCATGATTATCAAGCATGCATTCTCTTACCAAACTTTGAGAATTAAAAGTATTGCTGTCTGTGTATTGTGTGTAAATATTTTTAAACAAGGGCTCTATTTCTTTCCCCCACAATTTTATCAGAGGTTGGTGGTAGTGATGGGGCACCCACACGCAGCGACAGTCCAGGACCCACCATCCAAACCCCAACAGAGGTAAAGGAGGAGCGTCCACCCGACCCTGAATTAGAAAGGAGACTTCTGGAGTACCTGTCCGAATTGAGCCTCACACTCCCCACTGACTCTCTGGCCATCACCAACCAGCTCAACTCTGTATGTGTAAACATTAAGTCAATAAGTGTTGTGTGGAGAATTAAATGTTCAGTAAATATGTACAAGAGTAATATCTTTCTCCCTCTTCCTGTCACTGTCTCCCTATCTCCGTCTTTTTGTCCAGCCTGAATCACCAGTGTCCCAAGGCTGCATCCAGAGTCTTTTACTCAAATTTTCGGCTCAGGAATTAATCGAAGTTCGACAGCCAAACAACAACAGCTCGTCTTTGTCTACATTAGTTGTCTCTGTTGATCATACCAAACTGTGGGCAATGATTAGTAGTTCTACATCGCAACCTCAAAAGGCTGGTGTAAAAAGAAAAGGAGATGAAATTATTCACCAAAAGAGGGCTCCTGGCTTGTCCCCTTTGCTTCAGTCTGCGCCTTCGCCATCCAAAACGTCATCGATCTCCTCTGCTTCAAGTTCACAGCTGGGTGGTACTTCAGACTGGAAGTCGGGATCTGTAGGAGCTGGGGCCGAGAAAAAGGGTCGGACCAATAAGGGAAAGACATCTCACTTGGATATGGAGATTGAAAGCTTATTGAGCCAGCAGTCAACCAAAGAGCAGCAAAGTAAAAAGGTACAAAGCACTTTTTCAGCTGTTAAAGCATTGTTGACCTGTGCTATGAGAAGTACTTGATTGTTAGTGTGTGTTTGTGTGTTTATGTAGGTGAGCAGGGAAATCCTTGAGTTATTGAACACCAGCTCAGCCAGAGAACAGTCCATTGTCGAGAAGTTTCGTTCACGCGGTCGAGCACAGGTGCAGGAATTCTGCGATCATGGGACTAAGGAGGAGTGCATGCGATACGGAGACACACCCCAACCCTGCAACAAACTGCACTTCAGGTAGGTCCAGTAGTAGACTATAGTACAAAATCTGTAGTCTCACTCTCACCTTTTTTTTGAATAAATTTTTTAAAAATAATTTATTTAGGCGGATCATCAACAAGCACACAGACGAGAGCCTTGGAGACTGCTCCTTCCTGAACACCTGCTTTCATATGGACACCTGTAAATATGTACACTACGAGATTGACAGCCCTCCTGAAGCTGAGAGCGGCTCCACGGGACCTCAGCCCGGCACCACTGAACTCACTCTGCATGCCGGAGACGGAGACAGCAATGTGGGGAAACTGTTTCCTTCTCAGGTGGGTGACCAACTGGTTATTTTTACAGAGATTAATGTGTGTTAGATAATCGTTGTTGTATTGGGTGCATTTCTGTCCTAACAGCTGAAGCACTCGTGTCTCTCCGTCTCTCTCTCTCTATGTCTTCTCAGTGGATCTGCTGTGATATTCGCTACCTGGATGTGTCCATCTTGGGGAAGTTTGCGGTGGTGATGGCTGATCCACCATGGGACATTCACATGGAGCTTCCATATGGAACTTTGACAGATGATGAGATGAGGAAACTTAACATACCCATTCTGCAGGATGATGGCTTTCTCTTCCTCTGGGTGACTGGAAGGTAAAATAATGACAGTATGTAAATTACTTAATGTGACACGAGTGTAATTTTTGCAGTTTGAAACATAGCCATGCCATGCCCAGCCATGCAGTTATAGTAAAGTCTAATTGGCCTAAACTTTGTTAAGTTAGGGCCTTTTTTAACTTGGTTTGTGGCTGTAGTGAAAAATTGACAATCTTGCAATAGCCGAAACTTTAAAATGTGTCTATAATGGAAACTTAGAATACTGTAACATATTATTTTCTATTTCCATTCAATGTTTTTAACCACAAAATGTGGCGTTTCTTTTTTTTTAACTGTGAGACTGGAAACAAACATGAACCTGGTTGCTTTATGCACTTTTTATTGTAATCTCAGTAAGATTTTATTTATATGCATTTACTATATTTGTAAAAAAAAAAAAAAATGTCTCTGGGTAGTCAGTTTAAATGCTGCTTGCTGTGTTTGCTCTATTCTTTAATGTTCTTTATTGGTAAAGTTATAGTACTGCCAAAGCTTAGAAATTAGAAATAAAAAAGTATGAAGACATTTACTTTTATTTAAAAAAAAAAAAAAAAAGGAAAGAAACACACACATTCAGTTGAATGGTCAGTCAATGCGCTCTCTCTCTCTCTCTCTCTCACACACACACTCACACACTCACACACACACAAACCTCAGCCACGTAAATGCTCACTTGTCTTTAAAATTTATAGCTTCTATGAATAAAACTTTGTCCTATAAATATGTTACAGCGAGCAGCTATGCAACCGATTCACAAGATGTATGAAACATCCAGGTGTAAATTCATTTGTAGGATTTTTCTATGCATTGTAATGTATCAATTATTTTACTGTGCTGTCATTCACAGAGCCATGGAGCTTGGTAGAGAGTGTCTAAGCCTCTGGGGGTAAGTACATCTGTCTTATACTAAATGTTGTATTATCTGTTCAAATACCAGTAAAGTTTTAGTTTGTTTATTTATTTATTTATTTTTTTGAGGTATGAGCGTGTTGATGAGATCATTTGGGTGAAGACAAATCAGCTCCAGCGTATTATTCGGACAGGACGAACTGGACACTGGCTGAACCATGGAAAAGAGCACTGCTTGGTATGTTTCTGTGACCTTATATCCATGTGTGTTTTTATTCCTGCTTTTAATTTTTAAAACACATTTCTCTTTCTTTCTCATATTAGGTAGGGGTGAAAGGAAACCCTCAAGGATTCAACAGAGGCCTGGACTGTGATGTGATTGTTGCAGAGGTAATAACAGCAAAAAGAAATGTCATCAAATACAGTCAAAACATTTTGTCATCAGATAGTATATTCTCCATATTTTGTGTTTTAGGTGCGCTCTACTAGTCACAAACCAGATGAGATCTATGGAATGATTGAGCGTTTGTCTCCAGGCACTAGGAAGATTGAACTATTTGGGAGGCCTCATAATGTCCAACCAAACTGGTAATAAACAGTTAATTTGGAAGTTTACCGTTCAGTTTCATTGTTTTCCCCTTTTTGTCTAAATTTCCTCTTGTTTTTATGCCCTCTCTTTTTAGGGTAACTTTGGGCAATCAGTTGGATGGAATTCATTTGTTGGACCCAGATGTAGTCGCCCGCTTTAAAAAGCGCTATCCAGATGGAGTTATTTCAAAACCCAAAAACATGTGAAGACATAACCAGCTCAGAGTGACTGCTACATGTTCAGTCCTCTCACAAGACTGTCAGAATAATAGAATAATTTGAAGTCAGGAAACCTTTTGTATTGTCAACCATTTTTAATAAAAATAACTAAGAGAATTATTTCTTTTTTTTACTCTTGTCTTACAAAGGGTATTGGAGTATTCTTGATTTTTGTTTAGCAAATAAAACATTATACAACACAGAACATAGCTCATAGAACATAATAACTCTAGCATTTTTATTATTGTTGAAAAGATGACATTTAAAAATGACTAATTTCCACAATCTGTTAATTGACCACAAAACTAAGAAGGGAAAAAATTACAATCGTGTCTTGTTTAATTGACTAATGTAACTAATTACATTAGTGTCTTGTTTTCATAATTGAAAACTATAACCACTGTACAAACATTATATTACAAAATGCATACAAAGTGTTATGATAAAACACATGTCCTGGGTAGGTTTTAACACACTATTGTAAAACAAACTTTTACCAGTTTGCTCAAATATCATGATTATAAGCTAAGAAAGCTCAACTGCATATGGAGTGTATGCGCTAAAAACAGCTGGTGTGTAGCATTTAACAACTTTACAACTGTTTTGCTTGTGCCTGTAGAGTAATTAATGTGAACTTTATTTCTGTGGAGGAAATACTTAGAAAAGGACACTTTTCCGACTGAAATAGAAATAGAGATAAACATTACTCTTAAAGTTTAAAAAAAAAATAAAAACTTTTAGATTTTGTTTAGCAAAATACAAGGACAAGACCAAAGTAACATGAGAAATAATAGTGTTATCTGTTACATAGTGACGGGCGAATTTAGCCTCATAAAGCACTTGGGTTTTCTTTAAGTTTTTGTACAAAAATGATACAAAGCATTGATTTCTGGAGGAACAGCGACATCTGGTGGTTTGCAGAAATTAAAGAAGCCAGCCACTGAAGACCTGCCTCCACCTACGTATATGGCTAAAATGTTTAAAAGTCATCTAATTTTGTGGTTATGGAAAAACATTAATGTAATTTAAACTTCTGCAGCAGTAAATGCATACATTGCTGCACTTATATTATTATATTATAAATATGTTTTTCAAAAAGTCTTTTTTGATATATTAAACTATCAAATAGTTTGTAGGCTCAATGTCCCTTTGGGTCCATGCGTATTTATTCCTTAATGTAAGTATGTTGTGGCTGGTTAATGCTTGGTTGTGCAGGGCATCTGATTTGGTGGGATTATGCTGAACTGCTCCCAGACTTTTGATTATTATTTTCTAATAATACTCATGATTCTTAGATAGTAAATAACCCAACATTGTCTTGTATTAGTAAATAATTATATGGATGGCATTTTAGCGCTAAAACATTCAAAGCTATTAAACCAATGATGCGGATTCCAACGCACTAGATACGTCTGAAGCTTCAGACTTCATTGGTCTCATGGTATTGGCCATGTGACAAGCTCTGAGTATCAAAAAAATATGCTTCACAAAGGTGGATCAAGCTTCGCTATTGTCCGCCCATCACTACTGTTATCGACATATTGCACTGCTTTAGCAGATATAAGCATACAAGCTGTGACTCTCTGTGTGTCAGACAATTTAAAAGGAACCGTACCAGAAAATAATGTGATAAATACAACGTACAAAGCACTTTGTGTTATCTTGTAAACATTTTTTCCTGAATGCACACCATACTCTCTTCTTGCTTCTTCGCTCTACCCATCCATTCATACCAGCATGAGACGACTATATTGAACAGAATTCAGGGCCATCATCTTGCAAGTCCAGTTTGTGCCATCCATGACTTCACCCAGCTGTATCTCAACAGGGGTCAGAGTTCATTTGGCAATGGACAGCAGTTAGTATGTGGCATCTATTGCGTTGAAGTTGCTATCCATTTGGTGTCTAAAGGAGAGCCGAGCCTTCTGGGAAAAATATGCTTGAGGACTGCCCACACTGTCGCACTCACTTGATATCGATGTAGTTGAGCAGAGACGTTGCTTTGGCTCCACTTTCGGTACTGCAGGTTCTTTAAGAAAGAACATTGGATTATTAAACAAAGATATAAATATATGGCAATTTGGTATTTAGATCATCTAAAAGTTCCCCAGAGTAAGCAGATTAGTCTTTATACTAAATCTACTGTATAGCAATCTGTCATAATATTGAAACCATTGATGATAAAACCACCTAGGTGCCAGTTGGGGCGCTTTGGCCCTTTGGAGCATGGCTCCGCGGGGCCTCTGGTGGTGTGATATGGTGTCTGTCTCTGTGGCATGGATGGGCCCTGAGTTTACTGTTATATAACTGATAACCAATGTTATTCAATTCACTAATTAGCTTTGACAAATATTTCACTAATATATTCATAAGTGGCCAAAACACAGGGCATTGATTAAATGTATAATATATTGTTTTTTACTGTTATTATTATTATTTTTATAGAAATGTTTGAGGAGCTGACATCACCGGAGGAATTAAGGCTAGGCACGTCTACTGGTAAATTTAACCTTTATGGAATGTTATAGTTCTTATATGTTTTTAGTTAATTCATAAGCTTGCTTCATAGCCAAACTTCCTAGGGGTAAACCCTTAGATAATATGCTTACAACAATATAAGCATGATGGCAAAAGAAAATTAAACTTCCCCCATGCTATAAACATGCCATAAAGTTTAAGTAGGATTACTAGTTGGATTAAGGTGAGGCAAGAGGCAAAAATGCTATTATGCAATAGCTGTAATATGTGAAACTATACAGTATACTGCAGCCAACACAGTGACATAAATCATAACTTTTCCTTCTACCTTATACAGTATATTAGTTCGACATGATGAACAGTTCTGTTTTTTTTTAAATAATTCTACGACACTAATTAAATACAGTTACATTATACATATGGCTCTCCTACCTGTTTCAGAAGGACACTCTTTGTTCTTGCACCGCTCTTTGCAGCGCCTGTAGAAGGGGAAGCACAGGAGCACCTTCACACCCATTCCTCCAGGCGACACCGCACGAAGAAAAAACCTGAGTAAGAAAGAAAGGGGACACGTTCAGTGTGTGTTTTGTAGAATTCTGATTAAAAAAATAATAAACGGTCACATATTAAAAAGACCATTCATTTGTGGTGAATAAACAAACAGCTATTCAGTCCTTATCTTATAACAACAATTGAAATGTTAAAGGCAGCAGCAGTGTGTGACCATAAATTTTAGTGGTGCAAGACAATAATAAATGCCATCCAGTGTACAGTCTAGCAGTTTGCTTACCGCATTTGATTGCCAGCAAAATTTTCCAGCCCAAGTATGTCTCTAAAACTATATCAAACTAAACCTAGCCCTTAATCCCACTTAATCCCTCTTTCCCTCTCCCAATCTTCACGAGAAATCTTAGCATAGTAATCATTCAAAATAAACTTTTAATCTTATTCCAGGAATTTTTTATTAGTTTGATGTTCTGATTATTTTGCCATAACACAAGATATTCTTGGTAGCAGTGTGTTTTTAAACTATGGCCCAATTGGGGAAAAATATGTAAATCTGGCAACTCTATCGGTGATTGTTAACCTAATGGGCCTCTATTAGTGCTTGTTGCAGATCCCTTTTTTGTCCCACAGGCCCAATAATACAGCAACGGAGCAGAGTGAATCAGTGAGTGTACTAACCTTACAACTGTGCCGCATCTAGAAAGCTGACTTACTTCTGTCACTTAGCAACTTTTTAAAAAAATTACTTCTTTGGCCATTGACAACAGGTAAATTATTACTTTAAAACCACTTTCACCTATGAATAAGCTACTGGTTAAGAGTGATAGTCAAATCTTATCTCTCTTTGATTGGTACGTCAACATGCTGCTAAACCCCTGATTGGGATTAGTCTACAGAGCATGACGTGTTCCCATAGTGGGCCTACTAATCTTGGTATGATAGTCTTGCAGTGTTGAGAGCCATAATGTCAAATGCCTTTAGATATAAAGTAATACAGTGATTGTCATTGAAGAATATGTAATGTGTTAAAACTTGAAAAGCAAACCAGTTTTACTGGTTTACATTCAATTTACTTATCTATTAGGACACATAACTAATGCAAAATGAATCCGATTCTTTTGGATATCTCTTTCTAATTCACGCAAACCATAAACGATCTCAAGCTCTCTTCTTAGGAAATGATACAATCTATGTCAGTAATCATGAATTCATAACAGCTTCGTTATACTATATGAAATGTCTCTTGTTTACTCTAAAGCTGGGTAGAGTAATATTGGTTCATCTAAAAATATACAGTTTCCCTGTAGAGTCTTGTTTCTCTGAACCCCCCCCCCTTATTCCTCAATCCACCCTAGGCTATTTGGTAACCTCTCATATGCCTGGCAGCTTTCTCACATATCTGATAATCTGGCACTTGATGAACTCAATTCATTCCCAGCCTACAAAAAACAATCTGGCATAATGTCAGTTCCTTTTAAGGCAAAAGTGGTAATTGTGAATTTACATTTTACATTTGACTGATGTTTTATGCGAAACCAAATGCAAAAAACAGCCTTTGAAACTGGCAATATTACTGCAAGGTGTAGAAGGGTAAATTAATTGTCAGTACTATGCAAACAATAAAAGCATAGGCTTGAGATTTTTGCAGTATTCTTGTAAATTGTTGAACTATGATGACCGTATGCGCTTTTCGCATTTACATGCATCTACCTTTGCCTTTGGTATTTAATGAAAGAAAGCATTGCAGTTGCAAAGTGTTAAGGATTAGCATAGAGTGCAAAGAAGAATAGTACCATATACATATTCTACATTTTCATACAATCTCCACGCATTAATAAACATTAATAGGAATGTGACTTGTTGTCTTTTACTGCAATCCTGCTGTCATGAGATCATGCCTAGCTATTAGGACCACAGGGAGCATTTAATGATCACTAGATCCAGCAGATTTTCTATTACTATGGCTACAAAACAACAGTAAAAGCATACAAAAGTTTAACATAAATGTTAACACCGTAACATCTTTATTATAAATTACAATTATTTAGGTTTTCCTTAAGCCCTTAAGTTTGAACTGAAAAGCAAAACACTAGTTGCAATTCTTCTCTTTCTATTAGAATAAGACTAGCCAACGTGCACGCCTCTCTGTTCTCTCTCATATCACACCCATTATTCAACACAGACATACTGTGTACAGAGGCTGGTCAGTGGTAAGGTATTGTAAGGCCTCGTTCATTCCCTGGCAGAACACAAGAGGGACATAGTCCAGAACACATTTGAGAAAGAGTGAAATAAATCACAACTGAGGACATAAAGTCCATAGTGAGCCAACTTTCAATTATATCTCTGTAACTTGAGTCTCGGTATGACGTGGGAAAGCCATGGCTCTGTGTTGAGCTCTTGCTGCTCAAGTAGTCATTTCCCCCCAAATTTAACTACACATCCAAATTGTTTATAAACAAAATGTCTACTTGTCTACATAACTTTGCTATATTATTGAACTAAATGGATAATCAAGCTAGATAGCTTAGGCAATATTTGTTCTGTTTCCTTTATAGGTTATGCTACCACAACCGAAAGAATTCAACTTGACATTTTCCAAGGAATAAGCAAAAGTTTTGACTTGCAACACAACGCCACACCTACTCTCTAACTGTTTTAAGAATGTTCTGCAAGTTTCACTGGCTGCACAAAGTTTATACTTTTGCAAGTCTCCTGCATCTTGTTTGCATCTCTAGGACAGGATTTTACATACCAAAACCATCCAATTATAAATCATACAATCAGAATTTGTGAAATGCTGTTTGGACCATGGGATAAAAAACACATTGGAATTAACTATTTAGCGCTTCTTTTAAAATTTTTATTGTATTTACCATATTCCTACACTGATTACTGATTAAACTGTATTGCATTAAGATTTTCTTAGCTATTGCATAGTGTGCATGTGTCATTGTTTGCATGCGTCTCTTGGGAATCTAGCACTGAGCCCGGTACTGTATTGGTGTTGCTGCCATTTGAATTTTACATAATTATTTGGATACTTGCATACTAAATTTCTTCTGTTAGAAGAGAGACTTAGTGGTAGAGAAACATAGGGTAGTGTTGCTACCACACAGTTCCATGAATTGAAGTTCAGTTTAACCTCAGCTCAGGTTACAGTCTGTTTGGAGTTTCACATGTTCCCCCCAGGTTTCCCCAAGGGCACTCGATTTTCTACCACCTTCCAAAAATCATGCTTGCTCTGTATGTGTGTGTGTGTGTGTGTGTGTGTGTGTGTGTGTGTGTGTGTGTGTGTGTAAGATGGCCTGCAATTTACTAGCATCCCATCCAAGAGTATGATTGCCTAACACTCAGTATTCAGAGGACAGGCCAAAAAAAAACACCAAAAAAAAAAACCTCTATCATCTAAGTTTGAATCTCGTTATGCAAACTTGCCTATGTGGGTTTGAGCTGGTGCATACCTGAAGTAAGCTTTTTAAAGCTTCAGTTTTATTTTCATCAATAAGGAATTTGGCATTTCCAAAGTAATATACTTAAATAGAAATATCTAAATAACAGCACCTTCTTAAAGGGTTTAACCTCGATGCAAGTACTGCACATTTTCACAAGCGCAGAGCTCCTATCAACAGTTATTGTTATTAATATTCAATAGGTTTAGATACCAGGCAGCAGGAATAAGTGGTTTAGTGGTTAGCACTGTCACCTTGCACCTCTAGGGTCAGTGCTCGATTCCCTTTGTGGTCTGTGTGCATAGAGTGTGCATGGGTTGTTGGGTAGCTTGGCGAGTTTCCTCCGGGTGCTCCGGTTTTCTCCACATGCAGATTAGGCTAATGGGCGTTCCCAAATTACCCATAGTGTCTGAATGAGCATGTGACCCTGTGTATGTGTGTGTGTGTGTGTGTGCCCTGGGATGGATTGTTTTCCCATCCACTGTGTGCTCAGCCTCGTGCCCTAAGTCTCGTACTGTAGGATAGGCTCCAGGTCCCCAGTGACCATGTGTAAAGGACAAAGCGGTATAGATGATAAGGTTTCAATAGCAATTAATCTCGTGTGATATTGAAAAACACTCAGGACTGCGATGAGTGTGTTTCAGTATGATGGTAAAAACTGTCCAAAAGCTGTGGGCTGGATTGGTATGCATAACAAGTCAGAAGACAAATTGTCTGCATTTTCGTGTTCTTTACAGCCTGCACTCGAATTATTTGAAAACGCAGGCTAAGTGGAGTATTAAACTAATAATAACAAGTGAGACGAATTGTAAATTGGAGATTCTGGAAGCACTTCAGGATGCGCGCAATAATGTGATTTGCAGAACCTTCTGCTGCCAGCATGATGTGAAGCTTCTGAGCAAAAGATGATTTCCGTGTGGGCGGGAATACTTTTGGCTTCAGGCAGAAAATACGCAAACGTATATAGCCATGGGATAGGGTGTAGCACCCATATTTATGCAAAGAAGAAGTTTTTTTTGTTTTGAAGACGCATTGTGTCTTAAACAAACACAGCACGGCGATAAGCTCATCAGCGTGTCGGGGTGAAAACGCGCGCGCGGCTCCTGTTCCATTCACACCAGCACGCGCCTCCCTGCACGCGTGCTGTACGTGACGCTCGAGCCCCCGCAGTAATGAAGGTGATTTATGCATCACGGCTTACATGCGATAAATCTTGTAGTTTTGCAATAAAACTCAGCACCTGTAATCTGAATTCACAGTCAGACCTACTGTATGGTCCAAAGCAGTTATTTTTTTTTGTGCATGTGTGTAAAGCGTGGAACATAAACGTGTCTCAGACAAACAAATCATGAGTATCGAAAAATTAGGTCAGTTAACCAGCTTATCTTATCCATTGCTATAAAATTGCTTATATATAAAAGATATATCAACACAGTCACCTAATAATAAAACAAATCATCTTCATTGTGAGGATTGTCTTTGACTGATTTCAAACTTTCACAAATTATATGATAAGATTTGTTATGATTGTTATTTATATAGTAATATTTCATAAATATTTTCTATGTTAATGCAACAACCTTTATGTTTCTATCTAGCATAATATTTTAAGTTACCATATTAAGTTACCAAAGACTTTAATACTCACTATGCAGTTTGACAGATTAAGGATAGATAGATAGATAGATAGATAGATAGATAGATAGAACAGTTAATTGCTCCAAAATTGAAATTATGTAATCACAAATTATACAAAACAACAAGTAAGCAACAAGCAAGAATTACAGTGAGGAAAAGGAATACTGTCATTTCTAAGCTATAATAGTGTTTTTATTTTTATAATCGTGTTTATTACTGCCCTAACCCAAATACAAGAGCAATATGATGACATGATAAAGTTTCTTGTTTGACAGACACTCCCACCCAGACACACCTCCAACAACCAACGCGAGTCAGGAATCCACAAAACACGCCTTGTGTTCCCTTTACACTACGCTTTTCATGGGCGATTGAGCAACTTTTAGTGTATAAACAGTCATTTAAATATTCACTTACCAATTTTAAGGACAGTCACCAGACAGAGGAATGTGAAGTATGAAATGTGCGTCACACCAAATCAGGCTGCAGGTCCTCAGGCTGTGTGTCGGCTGCGCTCAGGTCTCTCAGTGTTTCCGCTCGGAGAGATTACTGTCGGTCCACAGGACAACCAGCGAAAGCGTTAGGACAAGATGTCGAGTGATATGAGCGTCTGTGTGAGCGTCTGTGTGAGAGTGTGTGATCCCAGCACGGAGAGCTCTGGCGCTTTTTAAACGGATTTAGAGCGACCTCAGGCTCCAGCCCTCTCCCTCCTCCTCCTCCTCCTCCTCTCAATGGCGCTGCGAGACTCTGGCACGCCTCCAAAGTTGCGTGATAAACATTCCCATTTCTAACAACCTTCACCTATAATTGTGATACTACTGATCATCATTTCTTATTATATAGTCGGATGTTTTACGTGCATCTCTATTTTTCTGAGCATACGAAAGAAAGAAAGAAGCCTTGTAAACTGACTGTGACTATAACAAAGGTATGTAGGTAGGTACAACTTTATTGCCATTACATAGTACAGGTACTCAGCAACGAAATGCAGTTTAGCATCCATCACAAGTGCAAATAGTAGTTCATATACATCAGTGCAAATATATTCATTGTGCAAATTGTGAGGTGCAAGGTGTATATATATATATATATATATATATATATATATATATATATA
>JAOVVB010000043.1:7314489-7325611 GCA_028570985.1 Heterobranchus longifilis
TTATTTTTAATAAATTTGCAAAAATCTCAAGTAAACTTTTTTCATGTTGTCATTATGGGGTGTTGTGTGTAGAATTCCAAGGGGGAAAAAATGAATTTAATCCATTTTAGAATAAGGCTGTGACATAGCAAAATGTGGAAAACGTGATGCGCTGCGAATACTTTCCGGATGCACTGTATATTCCAAGTAAACAGTTTCCTCTCATTCTCACTACATTACTCTTGTCATGCAGCCCGAAAACTGAAAAAGCCACAGAAGTTACCGACAGCAAACATGTGTCAGATGATCGACTGCAGTTGAACAAGGACAAAATTCTACATTAGTTCTCTTTTTTCTTTTTTCACCCATACTGTTGCTTGTAGCTGAAGACGGATCTATTCTGTACCACTCGGCTTATGAAAATGTCCTTGGCAGTAAGCTCTCGAGCATGTTTATTTCTCATCACGTACAAGACAAATGGATGCCCTCCTAGTAGTTTTCTGCTCGATAACAAAGACTGTAAGGACCCTACAACCCTACTGCTGTGTGCCATGTGTGTGTGAGCAGAAATTGAAATAACCACGCAACCTAAATATGGCTGTCTTGCAACGTGCATGACGCTGAATTTAAAACAGCACCGGTACGTAAGTCCGACAGAATGAGTGGGTCCCTACATAAAGTGCGGTCGTGCTCGCTGCCTACTTGAACTCAGTTACATTTCAAGTGCACGCTCTCTTGGGCTCGGAGGAATAACAAGTGCGGCAACTGGAATAATTATAGCTACGCCTGGGAATGAGACATGCAGCCAAAATGGTACTCTATTCACTGAGAACAAGGCTTAATGATGATGAGAAGCATGATTTCACTCTTTTTGAGAAGAACTGGGAAACAGTAACTGCTGGTCATTCACCTATTTATTCCCGCTCCATCTATGTGATGGTATGAATTGGTTTTAGTCCACTTGAAATGGAGGTAATGTGTATGAGTGTTGCACAATGACACTTCAAGCACTTTCAAGCTTGCGTACTCCCTGCTGCTTCGTATTAGCTGTCCTGCTCCAGTACTGCAGGTGGCGCTGTTGAAATTTCATGGTATTTTTCATAAGTATAGTAAGATGAAGACAGGCCACGCAAGAAAAAACAACAACAATGTTTTTCCAATGCAGCACCTGATTCTTACAGCTGTTCAGAAACACTTTTAGGAAGATTATATATATAGTGTTTCGCCTGCCATGCGGAAGGCCCGGGTTCGATTCCCAGCCACTGGATGCAGTGCCGGTCCCAAGCCCGGATAAAACGGGTTGCGTCAAATATGGGAGGGCATCCGGCGTAAAACCTGTGCCAAGTTGTAGTGCGGACTGGGTATTCCGCTGTGGCGACCCCTTGCTGGGACTAACAACAACAAGTCAGTCCAGTCATACCATGACCTCTGCCGTTGTACTGTAGTCAGGCCGTTTATTTCTAGCTGTACTAGACACATAACTGTCTAACTGTACTAAAAAGCAATATTTGTCTGGCTGTGAGTTTGTTCAGGCACAGTTTACAGATGGGGTACAATCTGGACGGGGCACCAGTCCATCGCAGTGTGTGTGAAGCCTTTGCAATGTAAAAAATTCTACAGATGCAGCCAATAGCATTGCTAGTTTTTCCAATCAGGAATTAGTCATAGATCTCTTGTCTGTTCTTTGCACTGTGTGTAAATGTCCATGTGTAGAGGATTACACAGGGAGCTTTGAGTGAATGGAACTGAACTGAAGGAAAAGGTGAAAATCTATTGGGCTTCAATTCGCTGTAACTGACAACACTGCTTACAGCAGCTTTAAGCAGTTGTTGTTGTGTTTGTAACGCACCTGTAGCGCGGGTGACTAGCCCACACTGTGGTCCCAGCGGAGGCTCCGATGACAACCATCAGCTTCCAGAGCCAGATGGGTGTGAACACGGCCCAGTAACTCCACTGGATCACTCCATCCAGCCTCAGAGCCAGCAAGATGGAGAACAGCAAAAGTGAGGCATATATAAGAAATTTGCTGTGAGGGGAAAAAAAAGAGAGAGGCAGCATAGATAGATAGAGAGGGGGAAGAAGAGAGAGAGAGAGAGAGAGGATGGATAGATAGATAGAAAAATTACAAAATGCAAACTCAACTAAACAACTACACCCCCCCCCCAAATTTTATCTCCACTGTGCAATAAAAACATGTGCAATACTCTGCAATTCCACTGATATTTATTTGATAATACCACACTTTTTCCCTTCTTTTTTTGCTTCTGTCACCAAAACAAATTCCTTATATGTCAAAACGCTCTTTCTAATTCTGATTTGCGAATATTAATAAACTGTAATGATAAATTAATCTCTACTTTCTCCCTAATGGACCTACAGTGCATTTTACAGAGTGTAAAACCTGTTCTGACTGAAAATAACTCAGTGAAACGCCAAACATGTATGTTACTGCGTTATTTATACCGTATGCTGACAACGATAATGTTATACAGCCTTATTCAGCAGCATACACACATCTATAGCGTATTTGTCCACGTATAAAATTAGAACTACATAAATAAGTTCGTAACTATTTACAGTAAATTGGTTTCATCAAACACACCAGACACACAATTTTATACTAAAGCGCTCAGCTAGCGCGGTTACATCACACATCTCTGGATGTCAATTATTACATCACAGCGGGTCCAGTGTCTGACTCAACATTTCTACGCACCTGGGATTAAAATCCTGGAACAGTCCTCTTAGATTCATGATAGAAAAAAAAATCCTCAGCCTTTATTACGACACCATGGTTTACAAAATACAGGAACGATACAACAATCTTTGGACTGCTAGCCAGCAGATTTGTTTTGAATATCTACTTCCGTTTCCGGTGCAGTAGCATTATGGGTAAATCAGAGGCGTTAACAGCTCGTACTAGTGAACGTTTGACTCACTAGCAAGAGCCGACTCTTCCGGGTTACAAACAATTCATTTAAGATGGTTTTTTTTATCTGGTTAATATTTTGGCAAATTTTGGTTGAAAGAAATGGCTGCTTTTTATTTAATAAAAAAAAAATCCGAATCTACCTTCAAATGAACAGAAATAACCTTACATTTGTTTTAACACAGAGTATTTCCTACCACTTTATCAATCGGCAAGGCGCACCATAAAATACGTTTCCTTTTTAAAAAAAAATTTTTTTTACGTCTTTTATGTCTGTGCTTCATTAGGATACTTACTCTATATATGTTCTCTAGTTTCCTCCCACAGTTCAAAGACAGGCGGATTGGGTTATTGGTATTCCCAAATAGCCTGTAGTGTGTGAATGCTGAGTGGAGGTCCTACTATGGTTGTGAAAATGAGAATAAATACAATGGTCACCTTAAGCCTCCCTAATTGGACTACAGAGGCTCCTAGATTAATGGATGGATGGTATATGTATATATGAGCATCAGCTCTCAATGTTCATCTGAAAGAGCTGCCTTGTTGTGAACGACACCACCTCTTCAGACGCGTGATAAAATGTAAGAATGTTTAGTTTACAGCTGTATGGTGGTGTAGTGATTAGCAACTTCAGGATCGGGGGTTTGTTTCCCCGCCTCGGGTCTGTTCACGTGGAGTTTGCATGTTCTCCCTCTGAGAACTTCGGTTTCCTTCCTCAGTCGAAAGACAAGCAGACGAGGTTAATTAGTATTCCCAAATTGCCTGTGTGTTAGCGGATGCGCCCTGTGATGGGCTCCAGGCCCTCTGGTGTAGGCTACACAGAATAAGCGGAATAGAATGAACATTTATTTTGGAAAAAAAAAAAGGGTCTGCCTACGTCCGGCACATTGGCTGACAGATATTGCCCACCTGGAGATACTGTACGTCTGTTATTTTTGTGACAGTTACTTACAAGGTTTGGATTGCCAGCTCGAGGCCCAAATGTATTTGAGCACTTTGGGATGAAGAACCTTGCTCAAGGGTCCAACAATAGCAGCCAGACGATGTCTGGGCTCAAACTGTGGACCTCCTGGTCAGTCCAACACATTAACCACTGAGGTAACCCTGCCCCAAACAGTTAGTTTACATGTTAACATAATTTGTAGTGTTGCAGCAAAACAAAGTAATTGAATTTATAGTGTTGGTAGTTTAATAGTTCATCATCAGGAAACAAACGCTTCCAACAGTAAATAACAGTGAATGCTGTTAAAACACATTTGAAATATTTTACAAAATATCCAAAGGATAAGTAAACAATAAACAACTCCCAAGACAACCGCAAAGAGCCTTCAATTAAACACTAATCAGTTTAAATTTAGTCACCATCTGCAGCCACAATATAGTAATCATCATCATCTTCATTATGATCATCATCACTACATGGAAAAGATGCCACTTTTTGTTTTGTGTTCTTAAAATATTGAAGAGGTTGCTGCAAAATACTGCAATGTTATTCCAGACAATTGATAAAGAAAATGAAAGACGAAAAAACTGAAACAAAGAAAGAAAAATAAGACATTTGCACAGACACAATGGAATGGACAGCATCTTACAAACACATGCTGCAATAATATACAACCGTTTTGAAAGGAGACACCTGGGATCTTAAGTAACCTTAAGTCATAATTTTTCAAAGTCAGGGAATTTTTCTTGCCCTTTTACATAGATCACCAGAGTTCCACATTTCACTCATGGACACGCATGATGAATATTAAGGCAGAAAAATTCATTTTTAACATTTTTTAGTTACAAAGTTTCATGTAACAATTACAACATACTCACACAAAACAGAAATTAGTCAAGCCAGTAAAAGATAAGTCCAAGTTAATGACAAGATGAAATATTAGGAGTAAAAAAATATGTTTGTACTGTCCTAACTGCATTCTGATCATCTACATGTGCCAATGCATTATATAAAGTGATATAGCACGCATGGCTTCAAAGAGAAATTAGACAACTAACATTGTTTGTTTAACATGTGGGCAGAAGAAATGTATGTAAGGAAAAAAAGCACTATGAGTGAAATCTTTAAAATGTACACAGTTTCTCCTGCCTCGTATATAATTTGGCTGATTCTGGTGAGGAACGACTCAATCTCTACTCCAGAAATTAAAGCCAAATGTACTCTCCCAAACCTTGTCCCAGATGTATTACTAAGAAGACATATAAAGAAATATTAAGAAATGTACATTCATTTTAAAGTAGGGCTTCATTCTGTAAGATTTTTTTAAAACAATGTTCACAATACACTGTATCCGAAACAATTTCTGTCTCACAAGATGTTCCCCACATGCTTTAAATACTTAATGTTTTAAGACCTTCTGAACAACAGTAGCCTGTCAAGCTATACATGCCTTCATTCTTTTATTCTACACAGCATTAGCCAGGGAAGCGTATGTTAAGGGCTAATTCACATGAGGACAATCATTTAATCATATAAAACACAGCTTTGCTGGATCTGAGAACTAGATTTGAAACCGAGTACATTGGTGGTTTTCAGTGGACCAGCTCCAGCTGGCTGGCAGAGAAGGGCAGTACCCCACTCACATAGTAAGCAATGCCCAGAGAGAGCAGGGCGATGATGACTAATAGCAGGAGAACCCTCCAGAAGCCCAGATCCTCCACAAACTCCTGCCAGGTGGAGCGAAAACTAGAAAGAACACCCTCAGTGTTCTGTAGGTTGGGGTTCAACAGCGAGTGGCTCTCCATTGCACTAGGAATCAACAAATAATACACATACATGAGTAAGACAATACAACATACTATAGGCCATTAGAAAAAAAATTTAATAGAAAGAAATAAGAACATAAGAATATCCCAAGAACACTCATAGACTTTCTGTTTCAAAAAGAACATGTTCACAACAGGTATCCTACCATGTATCCATAAATATCCCAGCCTGGGGAAGATTTTTAATCACGAAAAGGCTACTGAAAGTGGTGCCAGCTGAAGTCCATTCCCGCTCACCTCTCGCTTTCGGCCATCTGCATGGTCTCCAGCTTGGAATGAGCTCCTCTGTTGAAGCCCTTCACCTCCTGCTCCTCCAGACCCTCCAGCAGCCGAATGGCATCTTTATTCACGCCTCGCCGCTTGGCCAGCACCAGAGGAGTCGAGCCGTTATGATTACTGCTCAGACACAAACAACACACAGTCTACGTTCATGGTGCATCTGTTACAAAACCAACAAAGGCCAATCTGGTGTAAGAAAAAAAAATAATTGACATGAGTTTGCACGAAGCATAAAGTCAAATCTTTAGAGTCTTCACATAGCAAAAAGTTATTATTGTAGACAATGATTAAATGTGGGATGGGAGACACAGACTTTTGGGGTTTTGCAGCTATTTAAACTATTTACACTGTTTTTCTATATATGATTGTTTCTAAACCATCTGAGATTCAACTCTAGTGGAATTATTTGGAGTTAAGTCAATATTAAAGGAAGAACAAGCAGTTCATTGGTGATATATTATTGCTATAGAGAACTCTGAGCTAGTAAGTAAATTTATAATAAATGAAAGAAACATTAAACACCTCACCAGATGTCTATCTTGAGGCCATTAGAGACGAGGAACTGAATGGTGTCAACATGTCCACACAGATGCAGTGCTGTGTTTCCTTGATAATCGGTGGCTAGCAAGTCTGCTCCGAATTTGTGCAGGAAGCGACAGATCTCCACATTGCCTCGTGCTGCTGCTAGGTGAAGCCCGGTGCGACCCCTGTTGTCACGGATGTTGGGATCACAGCCTGTCTCCAGAAGGCGTCTGGCGAACGCTAGGTCTCCATCGATGCAGGCCTGCAGTAACGGCACATTCGTTTGCGACGGGTCATTGATGAAGACATATGACATGTCCGAGAGGGTCTCCGAATATTCCAGCGTACCTATGATGTAGAATAAAACACATTTGATTAGGCTTTTTTTTTTTTTTTTTTAAAGATTCCTATAAATTTTCTGAACTTAACCAAACATTTGCATCAAAATATAGCTTCAGCATTTTTAAGTGCTGTAGTGTTCTAATCTTCCAACTTCAATAAACCAGTGTGTAGGTATGACTGGCAGTTGCGACTAAACATCTTTATGTTTCGAAAAGGTAAGGGATACAATTGACTTACACCCATGTCACATTGTCCTTTAGTCAGTATAAAACACAAATACCCCAGCAGGAATGTTTGCTTGTCAGAACATTATGGTTGCTATTAATTTGGCAACTTTACAGACATTGTGACAACACTGGTATTAGATTGTTTTTGAAACTTCAAATTAATTTGAAAAAACAATGTCAGAATAACGTTAAATGAATGTCGCTAACACAATGCTGAAAATATGACTTCAAAACAACGTTAATACCAAACCAATGTCCTGAGTGGAACTCGAACTCCAGTTGGCACGGTGAGAGCGCTTGTGTGGTTACCACTGGACCACGCCGCTGATGCTAGTAAAAATGCGTACATAACAAATGCCACAAAAATACCAAACAACAGCAATTCACTGAAATATGTAAAAGTGATACTGAAATAATAAAGCAGCTAAAATGTTAAAATAAGCAAAATGTTTAACTATAGAGATATGTTTTGTGAAAGCGGACAAGATGCAGTTTGGACGATGAGCAAACACTATATTACAGTAGAGTAATTTGGAAGCTAAGATGCACCTCAGTAATATTTCTAAAAGAAAATTAAAAAGAGAGTTACAACTTTAAGAGATACACACGCTGTGTATGGGAAGCTGTTGTGTCTATCCCAATCTCTGATTGGAATTCTAAACCCAGTAGAGGGACCAAGGATGTAGTCGAACGTTGTTTAAATGGATGTTAATCAGCATAAATAGTCCTGATAAAGATTACAATTTCATTGTTTTTAGGTCGTTTATTCAAGATTAAGTCAATGGCATTTTATCAAAGTCATCCTAACTTTTAAAGCCAACATTGTCCTGACAGTGGACGTCATCGCAACATAGTTACAACTATATTGCAACACTCATCCAGCGTTAGGGTTCCTGCTCGGGCAGCAGATTTCATGAACTGTTATTGAAAAGATTTACTGTATGTGCTGTCAGTTCAGTCTGCATGCACACCACATATGTCAGTATACATTTTAAAATATATACATATATATATATATATTTTTTTTTTTTTTTTTTTTAAACATCAGTTATCGAGGACAGGAAAGAGAAAACATGGGAACACTTGTAAATCTTGACTTGTAACTCATTATAAAACAAATAAAACTGTATATCTCCAGCATGTTCTTTGCCAGCAGTCAGTCAAATTCAGTAAAAACAAGTGGTAAATGTTGCAAAGGGTATTTTCACAGGAAAGCCAGCATCTCCCACCCTTCCTGAGGAGAAAATGTAACTTTCTTTTTGTTTAAAAAAGTGGCTTTCTCTTGGGCTTGTGAATGTTTTCGAGCATGAAGGAAGAAAGAGCTAAATCGCTTACCATTTTCTTTTTTCTCAATCTAAACATCATTCATTAACAGAATTTCAAAACATAACTAGGTTTAATTTAACAGAGACGTGCTTTGCCAAGAGAGAAGTAAAACTTCCACCATGTCCTACACAATTTTTCACAAAGCCTGACGAAAGTATAAAAAAAAAGCAAGATTTAGAAATTCTAATTGTCTTTAGATCAAATGAGATTCTGTTTTGCAAGTGAGCATTTTGTTTTTATACTTTTTCTCAGTTTATGTTGCAAAAGCTATATATGGTCAAATCACCTGTAAACTTACTCCATTTACGAGACAATGTGATGTTCAACATACCACATAAAGCAAACAGAGGACTGTACTAAACAGGCAACACAGTGGGAAGCATTAGTACCTCACTGCTCCAGGGTCAGGGGTTCAACACTGTGCTCGGGTCATTAGCTGTGCCTGTTATACCCGGGTTTATCCAAGTTCCCTACAGGTTCTCCAGTGTCCAAAAACATACCCCTACACAGACTTGCTAGGATAAAATTCACCTTGGATGTGAGATTAAGAATTTTATCACAGGAACAGCAATGCCCAGAACTATCTCCATTTTTATTATCAGCAAGGGCTGAATAAATACGTTCTCAGAAGATATATAAACCCCAAGGAATATCACTGTCTGGTTATCCAGCATTCTAATCACCACAAGGGTTTACTATTTAACAATTTATTTAATAACCAACCAATTCTGTTGATCATACGTTCATAAAGTTGGCACAGAGGTGGGTGTTACACAATAAAATGCGTGCTTTGTGATGTACAGTAACAATCAAAAGTTTGGACACACTTTCTAATTCTACATTTCAAGACTCTAAAATAACACATATAGCATTAAGTAATTAAGTAACGAAAACACTCAATTCTTATTGTAAGATATGAAGGTCAGCTGTTCTGGAATAGTCCTTGCAAGAACAATATTGTCAAGTGCATTTGCAAACTCCATCAAGCACCGTGATGAAACTGGCTCTCACGAAGACCATCTCAGGAAAGCAAGACCAAAACTCACCTCTGCTGTGGAAGAGAAGCTCATTTAGAGTTACCAAACTCAAAAATCACCAATTTACAGCACCTCAAATTAGAGCCGTTAGGATCTCAATTACTGCATATTTTTGATGCCTTCAGCCTTGTTTTTCAATGTAGAAAGAAAGAAAAAGAAAAGTTATTTGAAAAAATAAAAGTAAAAAAGGCCAATTTGTGCAAAACAAAATAATAATAAAATATACACCGGCATGCATAAAGGAAATACACGCCCATAGGGTTGTGATAAAATGCATGCATCTAAATTCTCCCATTTTATCCAAGGTTAGGACAGTGGCTGGGGTTTGGGCAATGACCGATAATTGAACCCGGGCCTTCAACTGCAGAGTAATGATTTATAACCGTAAACTCGGGTTTCATCCAGAAGAGTCAGGTTCCTCACAAGGTTCCTTCATCATCTCAATTCTTAGAAATTTTCCTTGCCACTTTAACCTCTGACCCGTTCATTAGGGACCTACATGCGAAAATACAGATCCGGATTTCTGTAAAGATGCATTAGGACAATATAATCCATCCCAAAAGAAAAGGAAAAAAAAACTAGTCATATAATCCTAAGGACAGGGTAGCTTGTTGTCATTGTGTCGTTTTCATATTTAATTTCGCTGATAAAATGAGTAAGTTATTTGATTTCCATTATAACGCGTGTCAGTGTGTGTGTGTGTGTGTGTGTTGTCAGTGCTGAGCAGTTTGGAGACAGTAATCAGACGGAAAGTCATGAAACTACGACACTCCCTAAACGCCACAAAGGCGAGCAGGGTGTGGATGAAAACAATAACACGGCAACATTACCGACATTACCGCATCTGCATTACGTCATTATCATAACCGTGCTGACTTTTTGTAAATGCCGTGTCTTTATTAAGATTACGTATGAATTTTCCTCAGAACGCAGTGTGTGGCAAGTGCCCTCCTGCCCCGCCTCATCCACGGCAGTGCACTGTACACCAACAACACCGAGCAGACCAGCGACTGCACATCACCATGGAAACCGTTTAGCTGAACAGCCCACTTTTACACTTTTAGCTCATTTGACCGCTTACGCAGCTTGAAATAGCAAAGATATAACTTACACACAGCATGCATCAAAGAAAAAAAATTCAACGACACACCACGTACATTAAACCTCCCCTGCTTACTGGAATACATGCATTTTACCTGTTTGTTACGCGCCAAATCGGGTGAGAAAATATTATTTCGCAGCTGTTCCACAATGGGACTGCTGTCTGTATGGATGCTGAAGGAAGGCACTGCAAGATCTAGAATGCTTTGCGATTAAAGCGCCACACCGCCCCCTAGAGGACTGGAGAAGTTTCAGACAAATCTACCTCAATAATTCAAGCTGTGTCATTGGTTTATTCATTCATCTCCTATACTGCTTATCCTGTGTACAGGGTCGTGGGCGGCCTGGAGCCTATACCAGGAGAATTAGGGCACAATGAAGGGTACACCCTGGAAAGGATGCCATTTCATCACAGGACACACACACAGATTTGGGAGCACCAATTAGCTCAATCTGCATGTCTTTGGACTGTGGGAGGAAACCAGAGCACCCGGAGGAAACCCAACAAGCACGCAGAGAACATGCAAACTCCACGTACACCAGTGGCGATTTCTTTAAGACTGCAAGGGAAGCTCAGCTTCCCCTATAATGTCACAAAATTAATGGTCAAA
>JAOVVB010000043.1:7325711-7344381 GCA_028570985.1 Heterobranchus longifilis
CAGATCTTTGAGTTTAGCTCATGAAAAATGGGAGCAAAAATAAAAGTGTTGCGTTTATATTTTTGTTCAGTGTATATTCTTACACTGGTTCAGTAGGTTTCAAATACCTATGAAACAGATAGGTCTTTAGTCGTCTCCTAAAGACTGTAACTGTCTCAGCAGTACGAACATCTAGAGGAAGTTCTTTACACTACCTAGGAGTCAGGACAGAAAAACAGTCTACATGCATGTCTTCCTCGAGCCCTGAGAGATGGTGTGACCAGTCGAGCAGTGGTGCAGCAGTATACAATATATAATATATAAACACTGTACAGTTTACCAAATTCTAAATCAACACATGGAGTTTCCCTAACACTCCTTCCATCAAGGTAAAAAATGATTTTGCATACTATGCACAGTTCATAGGTATTGTTGGGTTGGGTTTTTCTCATCTTCCTATTGGCAATAGAAATAGATTCTCTCTGGGTTCAGGTCAGGTGAGTTGGCTAGCCAATTAAGCACAGCAATATCACAGTCAGCAAACCAGTTAAAGTCAAAGCATAAAGCTCTAAAATATCCTGGTAGGTGGCTTTGTTGACTTTAGACCTGATAAAACACAGTAGACCAAGGATGACACAGCACCCCAACTCATTCCAGACTCTGGAAATTTCACCCTCACCTTCAAGCAACTTGGATTCTGTGACCTTCAACTCTTCCTCCAGACTCTAGGACATTATTTTCAAATGAAATGCAAAATTTACTTTCATTTAAAAAAAGCACTATGGACCACTGAGCACTCCTTAACCCAGGTAAGACACTTCTTATGTTGTCTCTGGTTCAGTGGCTTGATACTAGGAATGGCTTACCCTCCTTGTGGGGGGTGTTGATGATTATCTTTTCGACACCAGTCAAGCCAGTCTTCCCCATATCTGTACTTAATTAGACTGAGAGATACATGGCATTTATACTGTATAAATAGTAATTCACGTGAAATTAAATTTTTGATGTTCATGAACTGTAAGCCATATGCATCTGAATATTAAAGAACCTTGTAATATTTTCTTTACATGTAACAAACCTAGAATATACGAGAGTTAAATATCATAAATAAAATAAAAAAATACAAAAAAAAATTTTCCCACAATATTATATTTTTTTAGATGCACTGTACATACTTTTTGATGCAACTGATGTAAAGTAATGAAATAAATAACAGGTCAGCGGGGTCCATTCGTATAATTTAGTTTCAACACTATTTATTAAAGAGCACACTTCCACACTGAAACAGCTTTGGTAGAAAAAAAATCTCTGCATCAACACTAATACTGGAAATCCAGCTATGTGACAGACCTAAATGTATGTAGTGGAAAATGTATTTATTTAATTACATATGAATCAGTGTAAGAAAAATACAAATACTGTTATAATATACACATACTGTAAAGTAATATATGCCTTTATAAGCCATCCTTAATGTACAAATCATATACCCTTGTTTTTCAATTTACTAAATAGTTTTTTCTACCATAGGATGAAACTGCAATTTAATGGTTTACACACATCACAGATGAAACCATACTGAAAGGCTAACAAAGAGAGCTAAATAAGCTAGCGAATGTAGTGGTTACATATTAAAGGACTTTGCAAACATGCTGTAGAAAGACTATATTATAACAGCAGTGATTACAGACATTTCCTGTGACTGTACATACTGTACTGTATGCTTTTCGATGTGGAAAGCAGTAAATATCTAATGCACTGTTGCTTTGCTCAGCTGAATATCTCCTTGTAGGCAACATTGTAGTAAAGGTGATTATGAGGATGAAACGGATTTAGTTCATACTGTATGTGTGTAGTGCGTGAAGTCTATTAATTAGTGTTTGCTAATGTGAGACTTTTTTTTAGAATTGAGATATTTTGCAAGTGGAATGTTAATTTTCAGCCGTTGCTAACATGATTATGTTGTTTTTTTCCCCCCTGATATTTAGTTCAGTGCAATATTTTATGGGTACATGCGTGGGGGGGTAGCAGGATTGTAATTTCAAGTGATAACCACAAGCCACAATCTTCCGCATTCGTGTTCACCAGTATAAAAAGTGCTGATTTGGCCATTTACCAATTTTCTTTAATCAGAAACAAGCAACATATTATCATTTGTTTTATAAGGCAGAAAACTCTTTTCCCCCAAATGGCATCATTTTCATCACTGATTCAGACTAGTGCACTTTTGACTGTGTGAAACAGAAGATTTTTGGCTTCTGTTACAAAATGCCTGCAGTCTCACATTAATGTTTTAGTGCTTCCCATCGGGAATTTGGGACACTCTCCGAGGTAGCCGTGAATATGTAAGACAAACAATGAATAGTTAAAAAATAAAAATAAAACAACGTAGCACCAATGTTTATAAGTGAAATAAGTGTAAAAAAAAAAAAACTCAGAGCTGTTTGCCCCCGTTAATCATAGGCTCCAAAAACACCACAAAGAGAGGGTCTCATAAAGTCTGTCATTCATTCGCTGCTTTGTCAATTTATGTTCTCTATTATTTCTGCTAAAAGTCCCCTCTCCTTTCCTGGAGTGTGCACAGGGCTACAGGATCTTCATGCAGACCTGGCAGCGGCTGATGCGGCCGCGGTACTGATCTCCCTTCAGGGTCTCTGAATCAGGACTTTGTGTAAACTGCCTCTCCTGTTGCACAGTGGTTAGCCAGAAGCTATGTTTGTTATTGAAGAAGAAGCAGGTGCCCCGAGCCCCGTTGCACTCGATAAAAGGTGTTGCACGGAAGTCTTCTAAACACGATCCAGGAGAAACCAGGGACTGGCCACCTCCCTCACCCCCTGCTGCCGTGTGCTGATCAGAGAGACACACAGTTACACAGAGTTGCAATATCAGAAACAGAATAAAGCACATGATTCTTGCCTGTACAATACAGAAAAAAATAGAACAAATGACCTTTCAGAGAAAGGCAATTCACAAAACTTTAATACCCAACAACCTTGCAACAACAAGCTTGAAATGGACATAAGAACTGTTATTGCAAGCTACTTTAGTTTTATGTTGGTATAATGACTGATTAAAGAGCAGAAGAGTCTCAATAGATGACAAGATTTATTAATCTTCACTATATAACTCATCCAATATGTAATTTTAACTTGCCAAGTTATATAATCCTATATTGTTTTGAGTCCCTTAACTAACTACATATAATTATATAGGTAATTATTAGGTAGGAACTTCTATAGCAATTCATTGTCTTTCTTATATGAAATCTGCAGCAGAATGTTTATTACCCAGCCTGCAAACATACCAGAAACATTTACTGTTCTGAAAAACCATTTAAGGTTTTCATAAGATATATAGAAAGCCAGTGTGTGCCATGTCTTACCATAAGGAAAGAGTAACCAATCCACAGACTCCTCCAACCATGTGGACAGGTTGGAATAGTGACGTCTTGGCTGTGGACAGCCACAGCTTGAGATGGGGCTTCGCACACTGAACAACGGCTGATGTACTGATTGATCTGCTCATTGGCCACAGGCATCATGGGAATGGGTGCTGTTGTGGACAGCCAGTAGGACTTGTCATTGCGGCTGGCGTAGTAACATAGCTCATTGGTTGTGCAGTAAAGGAAGGGAATAGTGTTGAAACGAGGTAGACAGGAACCAGCCAATCCTAGAAGATCAAATAGAGAAAGTGAGAAAACAAAATAAGGCAGACCATTGAAACAAAAATTAATGAACACTAAGTTTGTCCTTACATTGACATTTGACGTTTGAGACACCAGTGATGTTAACATTTTTGCATGTTTGCTGAGGTTATTATACATTACACAAACTTTCTAACCTCTTACCCAGATCTTGATTATGAGCCTTCTCCTGTCCTTCTACATAAAGCAAGCTGTAGCCATCCCACAACTTGTCCATGCCCTGAGGACACATCGGCACCTGGGTGGATTGGCTGTGCTTCACCAGCGTGTAGCCAATCCCTGTGGCACGTCCAGGCAGACCTGAAGGACCTGGTTGTCCTTGCCTACCAGGAAAACCTGAGAAAGTAACAGGGATGAAAAGAAAATAAACAGAAAAAAGGGAGATATGAATATGGTAGCAGAATACAAGCAAAAGTGAAATGTTACCCCAGGAGTAAAAGTGGTATGTACAGTACTCATTCAAAATATTTGTTCATTAGGATTTGTTAATTCCCATAGATTCTATGCACACATTGACAAATATATGTTTTTTTTTTCATTATATAGCTTAGTAAAGATTCCAAATTGTAGAAAATTAAACTGCTCAGTTCAATGGGAACTGTGGTGAACAATGGTTTATCACTTCACAAGGATGAACAAGCTTGCTCATCAGTAACTGCAGATCCTTGGGGACATGGCATTAATTTTATGCATAATATGAATAATACATCCTAAATATCTGTAAGTAAGCTACATATATAGCTAATTAATAAATTGTTAAAATTACATAGCCTATTAGGCTAACATGATCAGGCTACCAACACCTTATCAGACCCTACCTTCAGGGTTCATAATCACCAAGCTTGTGGAGTGGGGCTTACATATACCCAAGCAAATTAGTGTTTAATGTTGATGACGTATACCTGATAATGCCTTTTCCTGCCTCATTAAACATGTCAGATCACCTGGACCTAGAGTGGGTCTTAAAGCCCCCACTATTCTGTTCCTGCTCAAACATAATCCTATTTTCACTAACTGCTCTCTGGATTAGTTATTCAAATATATTCAACTCACCTATGTCACCAACAGGTCCTTGATATCCTGGAACTCCAGGGTCTCCAGTGGGCCCAGAAGGTCCAGCTGAACCAATGCGCCCAGGTTTGCCTATTGATCCAATCTTTCCTTTGGGGCCTACAGGTTTTAACAAGAAGGACAAATCCAGTATATGTGCAATACAGTAAACCTTAAAGTAAACTATAAAGCTACAATTATAGCTGTAAACTATAAAGCTGTAAACTATAAAGGTATATTACTTTCTTTAAAAACAGAAATCCACCTCACAAAGATGCAGTAAATGCCTTTTTGTCATAAACCAATTTTATTATTTTTTTACATCTACTAATGATGGACCATAAGTTATCAACATTATTTGCACAATATGTAAAGAAAATATTATGAACTCTGTTTATGCAGCTTACCTTGACGTCCAGGGAAGCCAGGTCGGCCTCGTGTTCCTGTATAGCCAGTGAGGCCAGGGTCTCCTTGTGAACCAGGACTTCCAGTTGGCAATTCCTCTATTTTGGGTGGGATAACAATCCCTGGAAGTCCTTTCCTACCAACATTACCTGAAAAAGACATAGATTTCAAGAAACGACATGTATTTAAGAAATGATTTAACTTCAATGAAGTACATGTGAGATAAACCAACTGGATTTAAGACAATAGGGAAAATTTACTGACCCATCATTCCTTTTGCTCCTTTGTTACCATAGCCTCCCTGATCTCCAGGAAATCCTGGCCGTCCTGGTAGTCCACGGTTTCCAGGGTCTCCTCTCTGTCCTGAAGGAGACAGAGAAAGGCAATCTTTGTGATATTAGGGTAAATTTACCTTATCAAAAATTCCATGACTTCCCAGGAAAGTTAGGGCACAAGGTAGAATAGACCCTGGATGGGGTGCCAACCCATTCTAAGGCATAAGCACACACTCATTCATATACTGAGGGCAATTTGTAAATGCCAGTCAACCTATAACATATGGTCTTTAAACTGTGGGAGGAAACCAGAATACCCAGAGGAAGCATGCCAAGCACAGGGAGAATAAAAATCTGCTGGTGAGATTCTAATACAGCACCCTGGAGGTGCAAGGCAACAGTGCTACCCCTAAGCCACCAGACCCCTTCAATTCAACATACCAAAATACAAAAAATGTACAGACATTTATGAAGCTAATTGTTCAGTGTCTTGATGTGCAATGTTATAATAATCCTTTATGTCAGCACCTTTGAATCCTGGGTTGCCAAGTGGCCCACGTCCTCCTGGAAATCCAGGATCACCACGTTTCCCAGGGATTCCAGGTGATCCAGGAAATCCAGGATCTCCTCTGTCACCCTGGTCTGTTCCAGGCCCAGCCGGACCACGAGGACCAAGGGGTCCAGGAAGACCTATAAAAGAGAAATTTTTAAAAGGATCCTCAGTTGGCTGGCTCAGTGAGAGATTAGTTAGATCGATGGAAGGATGTTAATGCAATATAATTTAAGAGGTGTCTTAAAAAAATCTTAATCTTTGCTATCTCTGATTTATTTTCTTTGTGTGAAGAAATGATTATACTGAAACTGGACATTTAAAACCAGGCTTACCTCTTTCACCATCTAGTCCAGGAAGACCAGCATCTCCTGGAGGACCACGGACGTCAGCAGAAGTGGATGGTCCCCCACGAGGACCTGGAGGACCTGGAAAGCCTGGCTGTCCAGGGTAACCTAGCAAAAAGAATACGAATCAACGGACACAAATATGATCAACGTTTTACAGCAAATACTGCCATATACAGTACTGGAACAGAGCAGTTATCTTTTTAAATTTAATTTTGCTTGTTTTAATTTGATTGAGTCATGGCTTACTGCTGCCTAGCTTCCTGAATAAACGTTATGACTGAGTTTGACAGAGCTGTTTAAAAATGTTATTTTCTCACCAATGTCTCCTCTGGCTCCCTTTACTCCTGGAAATCCTGGTGCTCCGGGCAATGATGAGCCTCTCTCTCCCTTTAGACCTTTTAAACCAGGGGCTCCAGTCTGACCGCCCTCTACTACACCTGTAGACAGATTTAACTACATTACTTTGAGTTTTGTAGATGGACTACCAAAGGCTGGTTGCTGACTGTTTATGGACTAATTTTAAATGCAGGAACTATTAATAGCTGTGAATGCTCTTACCAGGTATGCCTGGTTGACCTTTGGGTCCTGAAAGTCCATTGAGTCCATCTAAACCAGGGAATCCAGATAAACCTATAAGGGAATTAGCAAAAATGTAATATTAAACATACTTAAAAAATTATTGTGTAAAATAACTGTAAAGCTAGATGTTCAAGCACAAGACCCAGGCATTATAGAGTTTTAAAATTGTGCTGGTTTTTTTTATTCAAAACCTAACCAGTTTCTTAATGTACAGTATGGTCTTGTGGCAAAGACATACATAACTTCCAAAAAGACAAATCTTAAGCAAAAAATAACATGCAAGGAATACATCTTGGCTGTAAATGTAGAAGAAAACAATGCTCTTTGATCGACTGACCTTTCTCTCCTGGTCGACCTGGAGTTCCAGGGAAACCCGATTCACCATCTTGTCCTCTCTGACCTGGAAAGCCAGGGAGACCTCTACTGCCCTGGGACCCAGGTGAACCTGACAGAAGGCACATGATGTACAAGACAAGGTTAAAAAAGCACTTAAATAATAATAACCAAATAAAAGAAGATGTGTGTGAAAAATACCTCCTTGCCCTGTCCTTCCTGGATCTCCAGGTAGACCTTTCTGCCCAGTATATCCAAACCCTCCTGGAAAACCCTGAGAACCTTGAGCACCATCAAGGCCTGGGATACCTGTGCATCAAAAACAACAGAGAGAGAAAAAATACTTTTCGGTATTATATAATCAAATACTATAGATTAGTTTAAAAGTCCATTTTATATTACAGGATAATTTTATTTTCTCCCTAATTTAGTCATGTCCAAATCATCTCCAATTCCTCCCCGTCACATTAAGGCTACTACTACCACTCAGTCGGGAGACCCGAAGACTATCACGTGTTTCCCCCGAACCACGTGACACCAGCCGGCGGCGTAACACACTCGGAGGACAGCGCTATCCGCTTGCACAAGCTCACGGATGCCCCTGATTGGCTGTAGAGCCGTGATTAATGTGGGAGCACGATGTACCTCTCATCCCTCCCCTCTGAGAGAGCTCAATCATTTCTCTCTAGACCTCCGGCTGCGAGAGGTTACAACATCACCCGGGAATCAAACCAGCGATCTCCGGATGATAGGGCGAGCACTTTACCATTGCGACACTCGGAGGCCCAGGATTATTATTATTTTTTAAAGACGCCTTTTAGTATAATGTTCGCACATTGTCCAGGTAAGTTCATTAATAGCAGCAGTAATTGGCATTGGTTATAAACATGTTTATTATATTAGGCCAAGTGTTTATATTCAGAAACCATCAAGATCTCTAGCCATAACTGTATGTTTTACATTTTAACAATATAGTACAAGGTTACTTCACTTATATTGAAATCATTAACATGAAACAGCTAATAATTACAAACAAGGGTTTTAGTAATGGTAAATGGTAATAGAAAACTTACCAGGGAATCCAGAATCTCCCACGAGTCCCCTTCGTCCAGGGGGCCCAGGTACTACACTGGAGTCTCCTTTCTCCCCTTTGGAACAGAAATAATAGGATGATCATTATGTTAAATATAACCAGATATATACATACTACAGTCTAGAAATGACTTGATCTAGTGTACAAACTTGTTTATAGGCAAAGAGGAACTCACCTTTGTTACCAGGCAATCCTGAAGTACCAGGTGAGCCAAACAAACCAGGAATTCCATCATCACCCTGCAAAAGGGATAAAATATATCAGATAACCTCCAATACATAGTCTTCAAAGATTATATAAATCTATGTTACAAAGTCTATTTTAGACACAAGGCTTACCCTAGGTCCAGGCATGCCCGGGAAACCAATAACCCCTGGTGACCCTTTAGGTCCTGCAAATCCTGAGGAACCTGGGCGCCCGTGGAAACCTGGATCACCAGGTAGACCTTTAGCTTGGTCAGCAAATCCTGGCTGACCAGGAAAGCCTGGTTGACCAGGTAAACCTAGGGTTCCCTTATCACCTGTTTAAGAATGATTAATGTCAATAGGAATAGGATGCTGACAGAGTACAATTTCTAGGCTAAAAAAAGGAACTGCTTTGTTAAGATTAAGTTCAAGCTAAACTTTGACCATCACTGGTATGAAACTATTTTATGTACATGATGCTTCTTATTCTGTTAAGCTACAGTTGTCTGTTCATGGGTAGATGAGAGACAGCAGCCATGGGATTGTTTCTGTACCTCTCGGGCCTGGAAAACCAGGCAGTCCAGTAGCTCCAGGAGCACCTCGGTCCCCTTTCTGTTGAAGTGAAAAAGGTGGAGCGGGAGGCCCTGCTGGGCCCGGTTCTCCACGATCCCCTACAAAATGCACACACACACACACACACACACACACACATTTTAAAGCCTTTTTTACATGGTAGAATATAAAAATCAACATAAAATATAAAATTATAAAATATAAAATTATCATATCTCATCGACATGATAATTGGTACGTATTAAGACTTTATAATACCTTTAAAGCCACGCGGGCCATTTAATCCAAGGTTGCCATCAAATCCCGGGATTCCAGACTGTCCTTTACCCCCTGGTTGTCCATTGACTCCAAAACGCCCGGGTGATCCAGGGAATCCCACTAATCCAGGGAATCCCTTCTCCCCTAGGAAACATCCATGTCAGTGGAGACATTATACATACTGCCTTACACATTTTAGTGCTTTCTCTGCTTCAGCACTAAAATCTAGTCTAAATTCTGCTGTTAATTAGTTAAATTACAGTAGGTGTGCTGGGGGCTGAGAAAGCACTAAAATGTGCAGGGCTGTGGTCACCCAGGACAGTACTTTATGATGGCTGGAAGGATGACACAGTACTAATACTTATGAAAGTGATGGAAAATTTTAGATAGAAAATTTAAAGTGAGAAATGAGATGTTAGCTATTTTGCAATCAGGATACACTGTTTGCAAAATGCTTTTAGTTTTGCATGAAGACTGAAATAAATAAATCTTGTCATCCTATCAGGATTGCTTTATATTTTTAGCAAAAATAAACTTCTTACCTTTTGCTCCTGGCCTTCCTAATTGGCCATTACGTCCTGGAATACCATCTCCAGGACGTCCCCTTTGTCCTGGTAGTCCTGGAATTCCAGGTCGCCCTAAAGAACCCTTTCTACCCAGGCCTTGGAGACCTGGTTCTCCTTTTGTACCCTTGTAGCCCAGAACACCTAGGAGATCACAAACATGGGGGTCAAACACCACTCAATTCATATTGTATTTGAAATAGCAACAGCAAACTCTTTCAGGTTAGTAATAGCATGAAACTGCAGAAGAAGATAAATAATAAGCCTACTATCAATGACAATGATTTACTGAATGCTTAAAATTTGTGCTTTTGTGGTATGTGAATGTTCCAGTATTTTGTACTACATATCTAGCAATTGCACATTTTATTGCAGAACACTGACATAACCAGCGATTACTGAGCAGGTTTTGAGTCCCATTAATACATTTTTATGAGTTAATGACTTACACCGATTTCACTTAAACTGCCTGTCTTCTGCAGACACAATTCATCATTCAGCACCACATTCATTCATTCAAATGATCTCATTTGAACACCATGGTAATTTACTGAATTGCCATTTTAGTACCATATTATATACTGTATATGCATTAATTACAAATCTGGTGGCTTTAACATCCTCCAAAAAAGATGGGCTAATTTAAAATGAGTAACAATGTGACAGGTAGAAATTGTGATGTGGTAAAATAGGTAATCAAATTATGTCATAGTATACAAGGAGTTTTATAGAAAGTGCTAATGCTTCTAGAGCGAGAAGCTGGCAAGACTCACCAGTTTGCCAATAGATGCATCAGCAAATTATCCACTACATTCAGGATAACATTAGTACAGTACATAATATAATCAAAGATATCATGATGTGGGCCAAGAACACTTTAGTATTTGTGCTTTGTCCATTAACAGCATTTGCTGCTGCATTTACAGTTACAACTTAAGGCTTAAGGAAGCTACAGTATATATATCAATACTGTCAAGAGGCATCAAAGACTGTTATTCACTTTGTCTCATCTGAGATGGAGAGTGGCACACTGGAAACATGTATTGTGGTGCTCAAGGTGTCTTGAAAAAAGTCAACATTTTAAATAGTTTTTGGAAACAGCTGTCTTATTTTTTTGTGCCAAAGAGGAAAAGGACTACCAGCTGTTTGGACTAACAGTATCAAGTCCAAAACCCAGCATCAGTCAAGGATAATAGGGTATGTCCCTAGAATAGGTACCAGGGCAACTGATGCAGAAAAATATGGTTTTTTTGGAGCAACATATGCTGCCAACCAAAATGCAATCTTTCAGAGACATCCTTGTATTTTACAAGCTAAACACAGGGTACGGGTGCTAGACTGGCCTGCCTGCTCCATGTATGGTGCTTTATGAAGTGCAAAATATGGCAAGGAAGACCTTGTATAATTGCACAGCTGAAGATCAACATAATAGAAAAAATGTAGGAAAATCCCACTAGCTAAACTTGACCAACTGGTGTCTTCAGTGCCCAAATGCTTAATAAGTGTAATTACAGTAACAAAAAAGGTGATGTCACACATCGGTAAACAGTCAACTGTTTCAACTTTTTTTGGAGGATGTTAAAGAGACCAGATTTGAAAAGAGTGCATATTTTCAACAAACAATTACAGTTACATTTTAATCATCAAATAATGTAATGTTCCAATATAGTTTAAGGTGAAGAGATTTTACAGATGACTGCCAAGTTCCATTTTTTATTGGAATTTCGGTTGCAATCAGCAATGTCACAACAGTACTGTGTATAAATTCATCAGCATATGAACTTACACTGATAAATTCTCGATAAATATAAACAGTCAACAAAATAAGTAAAAATTTTTAATTTCACTATTATATATTTGCAGTACATCAGTGATAAACACTACTAACACAATCCTGAAAAGATAACAGTAACAAATTTGCACATTTGAAAATACTAAATTATATTAAAAAAAAAATCATCTGATTCTAGAAATTTCTTTAAAGCTTCTTTTTGCAGTTAAGTTATGTTAATGTTATGCTAATGCCACACAAGCAGATTAGGATTATGACAGCGTAGCAAATGGCTGGAGTCTAGCTACATTAGTGCTGCTTGGTTGCATTGGTGAAAAGTTTAACTGGCAACTGCTCATTATGGACATATATGCTGTATGTATGAACTGTACACACACATTTAAAGTAAGAGTTAAACAAAAATAAACTGCCTTGATACAAATAAATGATTGTATTGTATAATGAATTATAAATTACATTAATATTCATCATCATCAAAAAAAAATTGGGGGATGGGAAACTGGAATGGTATATATAGTGAAAAGTATCTCTCTCCATAAGCTTAATTAAGCAGCAATTCATAATCCCTTTTAAGTGCTTTGGTTAGAAAATTCATATGCTCTAATTTCTGGAGCAAGCTAAAAAAATTAATTATAGAAAAGAATCAGCTGTTAGAAAAATATTAGCTCTATAAAGAAGTACTGGGTTGATAACTCTCACCTTTGCAGCCTTGACACCACAAATGGAAGGGATGGGAAGATGGAGATAATAAGAGACAAAGAGACAAAAAGGAAAGGGGGAGGATAGTGAGATAATAAAGGAATGAAATGAGATGCATTGTGGGAAAGAGTCCAGAGAAGAATGTATTGACAAAAAGAAGAGCAGTCAGAGGACATAATGATTATTACACCACCAGCTGTGATGGAACACAAGTGCTTAATAGTTTTGTCTCTCTTATTTTACTTTTGATTAGTTAGCTTATTTTACACTACTTTACTTTATCCTATATTGCCATACTTGTTCTGAATTGTTCTTTTATAAAGCCCTCTTTAGGTTGGCTCGACTTTGACCAGCAAACAAAGATGCATTCACTTAAATGCTTTAAGAGAGAGGACTGAATTACTGTATTCTGTAATATAATGCAGTTGGTTTTCTCAATGACAAAATTAAGATCCACAGGAACATCAAGAATTACAGATGGACAATTTAATAAGCAATAAAGAATAACCATTTTACTGATTGCTGTATTACCTGCAGGTCCACGGAATCCAGGACTACCAGGTGGACCTCGAGGTCCTTTGATATCAGAAAGGCTCACACCCCGTGGACCTGGCTGCCCTGGAGGTCCTTGTAAGCCACTGTGACCACGCTCACCCTTTATACCTGGGTTACCACTACGTCCATCAAAACCTATAAGAGGAAATATTACCCATAAGTGCAGTATTGAAACCTAAACATTAATAGTTCTGGGATGAGGTCATTAAACCTACCAACTGCACCCGATAATCCGGGAGTGCCTGGTTGGCCCTTGTCTCCAGGTGCTCCTGCTTGTCCTGGACGTCCGGGTATTCCTGGAGCAGCCCCTAAAATTTCACCACGTTCTCCTTTTGCTCCTTGCAACCCAGGACGGCCATCTTTTCCTGGAGCGCCTGGAAGACCGTCATGTGTTGTACCTGGTAAACCTGGATCTCCTCTTGGTCCAGAGAAGCCTGTAAAATCAATTGTGTTCAAATAATTAATCATAAGTTTTGTCCCAATGCAATTTTCCTTTATAAAGGTCATTTATACAGTAAACCATAACCACTAAGCCACCCAACTTACCTCAAAACTAGCATGCATCGTTTCAACCATCTCAACCACTGAAATAACTCATGCTAAACAATGAATTGCAGTGCTTTACTAAAAAGGCAAATACTACAAAAAAACATTGTATTTGCTTAAATAGGCATTAAAATTAAGAAAATTTTCCATTATTACCACTGCCAAAAATATAGGAATATAAACCAAAATACAAGAAATGCCTCAGGAAGACGTAGAGTAATTCCTTCGTCAGAAAATGTAATTTGTAAGTCTGAATATTACATGTATACTGTATACATATAATTATGACATTTATCACAAGTTGTAATTTTTTGTTCCATCTTTAGGGAAAATATCGGTGAATCAGTGTTTTGGCCTGAAAAGTGCTGAGATGTATCACACAGTTCCTTTCATGTTCTAACTTCTAAATGTTAACTAAAATCATACCTTGGGCTCCGGGTTGACCTCCGATCCCTGGATCTCCTCTCTCACCTTTTGGCCCATCAAAACCTGGTGATCCACTTAGTCCTGGTGGACCTGGCTGTCCTTTTTGTCCTAACCAGATACATGTTTACTTAAAACTAGATATGACATAGCATATTTACAAGCCAAGCTTTTTGCTTTATCTTCATGATCAATTGCAGTGCTGGATGGAAAGAATTACCTTCAGATCCAGTCATTCCCCATGAACCTCTCTCCCCAGGTTCTCCCGTAATTATGCAGGGCAGTGACTGTCCTATGAAGATTCATCCAATCATTATTTACATGCTCAAATCCACAACACTGGGCAACAACTGTTTCTAAACCAACTTTTTAAAACAAAAACGTAAGTGAATAAATTTGTGTTACCTTTGGTAAAAACAAAGAAAAATAATATAAAAGAAAATCATTATTCAATAACACATTTCGAATAGGATATAACAACATTTAGTCCAGTAAATTAAAAAAAAAAAAAAAGAACAGTTCTTAAAAAAGAACTGCTCCAATTTAATCTAATTTATAATCATCCAAAAATATATATAGTAACATATAGTATAACTATTTAGTTATCATTTAAAATATAAGTAAGAAACAAGAAAAACTAAGAACAAAAAAAAAACAAAGAAAAATCATGGACTGTACATACAGTACACAAACACATAATCACATGAGTATTTGTAATAATGTATATGTATATGTAATAATTTTGTTGAGGGAACTCTCAGCTAATATTCCATATAAATATTTGATATATGGAATAACTGATACATTTAACAATTTCTGATATCTATTATTACTAACTTTATATGGCCATGACAAATTTGTCTAAATGTGATCTATTTTGTTGAAATGATGTGAGATAATAAAGCATCTGCAATCATAATATACACCCTACAATGTAGTGTCTCAGGATTGATCACATGCACCAGGATTTGTTAGCTGATTGGATTTGTTAGCAATAAGAGTCAATGCACTGCCATTGTGTGCACTTGTTGTATGCACTGGTGTAAGCTGAAGACACAAAGCGGTGAGGGATGGCAGAGCAAACATATCAAGTCAAGCATAGCAGGCAGTGAAAAAACCTACAGAATCATCCATGCTCTGATATACCCTGACTTTAAATTTTTTTTTGTTTTTTTACTCCACCAGCTGTATGTACTTCCTGACCACTGGCTGTGGCTCCAGCTTACTCCAGAATATCCAACAGGTGCCCCCACTATTCCACTGGACACCACACCAATATAGGATAAGAGCTGATTGGAGCAGACACCTTGAGCATATTTTAAAATGAATCATGCCAACGAAGGCCAAGCCTTTGATATCTGTTCCATTCAACCTGAACAACTTTCTACTGGCTACAGCTCTGGGCTCCTCACCTCCCTTTGTGAAAGAGGCTTCATTAAGCCTCGCCTGCCCACAGCTGTCACCTAGTCAGACAACATGCAAAGTGAAGAGAAATGGCAAGAGATGCGGTCAGTAAATCAGTCCATCAATCAGTTCATTCAGGGAGCATCATCAAATCATTAAAGGCATAAGCATGAAGAAAATTATATCATTAGCAAGGAAAATAAAACAAATTAATTCAAGTAGACCAGGCATGTTCTGTTAAAGCATAGCAAAGTCTCATTTCTGCACACTTCCAATTCAGAGAGAGACGGAATGTGTAAGTGAATTTTAGTTAAAAGATACAGGTTATTTTTCTTGATGCTAGTTCCCAAAACTCTCAATTTCACAGAGAATGAATCAACCATTAAGTAGGAAAATACAGTATGTTAGCGCAAGCAGAGTAAGAAAAGAAATTTGTATGTACACATGTAAATCAAAACAGAATCTACATTTGTGTACTTGTATGTAATGAATTTTGAAACACTTGCTGATTAGGTTTTTTGGCCATCCCCAGACCCCCAAATAAATGCACTGGCATTTTGAGTTATCTGTAAAGGTGCAGAGAACTATAGGAACTAATTTTGCCAACATGAAATTTACCTTGTTACCTATACAATTTTGCTGGTATAGTAAGTCCCAGACTTACGAATGAGTTCTATTCCGTTAACACGTTCGCAAGTCAGATTTGTTCTATAGTTCAACAAAGTGAGACTTATACACCTATAACACAAATATACAATATAAAGCATGTAACCTATTTTCACTACTTGATGCCATTTTGTCTCAGACCTGTTTTCCACTGTATAAGACTTTTCCGATACACAGTGGTGCACATTTCTGATTTCCATCGTTCTGTCCTGTTTTTCTTAAATTATTGTAATATTTATTTTATGTTTATTGAAACAAAATCTTCTTTATCTTTATTATACTGTAAATAAAACCCTGCAAAGCATTAGCAAAATGCTGCTTAAAGTAAACATTTCACGGCGGCATTATGACCCACATTTATAATAGATTCTGACAGTATGTCCAACTATGCTACAGTATATGGTCAAAAGTTCGTGAAGACCTGACCATCACACCCATACATTGCTTCTTTCACAAAGTTGGAAATACATAATTAAACATAATGTCTGTATATCATTTAGCATTACAATTTCCTTCGACTAAAAGTAGGAGGTAGTACCCAAATCAGTTGCATAATTTTAGTGACCCTGTACACAAAGTGAGGTCTACTGTATGAAGACATGGTTTGGAGTGGAATAAGGATAAACTGTGTGAAGTGTCAAGCACAGAGCCCTGACCTCAACCTCATTAAACACCTTTGGGATGTGCGGGAACGCTGACTGCACACCACATCAGTGCCTGAACTCACTAATGTGTTTATAGCTAAATGAACACAAATCCTCACAGCCACAGTACAAAGAATAATGGAGGTTATTATAACAGTAAAAGGGGACTAACTCTGGAATAGAATATTCAACAAGCACATCAAGGTGTCATGATGAGGTGTACACAAACTTTTTGCCTTATAATGTAACTCTGTGATCTTTCGGAATAGTTGTAATCCATAAACTTAAGCATATCCCAAAGAAAAACTGATTAAATAAATTAACATGCCTAATGGTGTCATTTGCATGCCTGTAAAGAAAGCAACATGACAGACTGGTTTTCAGACAGAAACAAAAAACCCAATGTAGCTTCCTGTGTTCTAAATAAAAATAGAAAGGAGCAAATATGACAAAGTTACCATAAGAACTCATATTCTCCAGCACACTCAGTAAAACCAAACAACTATTTTACTTAGAGTACTGGGAGCAAACGTCTTGGGAGCATGTAAAAAATGGCATAAGAACAGATGCTTTTGAAAACATTTCTGCATAAAAGAAACTTCTATAAAGAGAGCCAGTTTCATCATGGAGCTTGATGGGTTTTGCAAATGCACTTTATTCAATATTGTTCTTGGAAGAACTATTCCAGAACAGCTGACCTTCATGTCTTAAAATAACAACTGACTGTTGTGGTGGTTATTGTTGTTGGTATTACTTAATTACCTAACACCAGATGTTTTGAAAAAATAATGAATCAAATTCCAAATCTATCTAGAATGTAAAAAATAAATCCAAACTTTTGACTAGTGCATAGTGTATACATGTATCTGTATTCAGATTCACAAGGATACAACGACATGCATTAAATCCATCCGGTTTATCTAGAACTTACCTGGTGGTCCTGGAGGTCCAGGCTGCCCTGGAGGCCCACGGAAACCAGGATCACCTGGAAACCCTTTAACACCAGCCATGCCTGGGTAGCCAATGCCTGGTTCACCAGGTGCCCCAGGGTAGCCCTTCCGTCCAGGAGCTCCAGGAAAGCCTTTGTCTCCAATCTCCCCCCAACCAGCATCTCCCTGCAAAGGAAAAGAGAAAGGGTAAGTATAAATAGTCTGACACACGGCATTTATTTTGTTTGTTACTTTTATATGTAACTGGCAATAAGTATTAATAATTGTAATTATAACATTATGTATTTTTGTTATACCATGCAAATTATTTTAGACCTGTTTGGATGCCTGACATATAACCACAATATCTACTTACAGGTGGTCCTGGTGGTCCAGGTAAACCAGGGGATCCACTTCTTCCCGGTTGACCCATGTCACCCGTAGGACCAGCAAGCCCTTGTTGGCCAATGCCACCCTTCAGTCCTCGTCCCATTACATAATAAGGGTTTCCTTTCTCTCCTTTATACCCAGTAAAGCCAGGTTCTCCAAGCCGTCCCTTAAAACAATGCAATGTTGGGTGCAGCATTAGGAACAAATCGTAGCAAGTCTACAGAGCAGCGCACATTTAAAGCATACTATTTCTTATTTGACTTTGAGTCATGATTTGTGATATTCTACCATGAGTATGCATTAAACCTTTATTACATATTTGTGTCTGTCACTTACATTGGGTCCCTGTGGCCCATTGTATCCTGGAAGTCCTGGGTCACCAACTTCTCCTTTCCGCCCATTTAGCCCTGGGAAACCCGAACTCCCTGGAAATCCCTGAGGGCCCTCGCTGCCAGAGTTTTCTACACCTTGGCAATTACAACTTCCAAGGTCACCTACAAAAAGGGGACAACCCACAATTTAAATATCTAGGACATCTGACTTTACCAAGCCTCTGTGAACAAGAATCTGTGGACTTCTTAATTACATGATTCCTTACCTCTGCTTCCTTTACCACCCTTCTCTCCCAGTTGACCCCTTTGGCCCTTTACACCTGGTGGTCCAGGCTGGTTGTCAGGAAACACAGCTGACAAGTGGCAATAGTGACATAAATAGATTTAGTAAAAT
>JAOVVB010000043.1:7347667-7362630 GCA_028570985.1 Heterobranchus longifilis
CCGGGCTCGATTCTCAGCCACTGGATGAAGTGCCTATCCCAAGCCCAGATAAAATGGGAGGGCTGCTTCATGATGGGTATCTGGTATAAAACCTGTGCCAAGCTTGTGTGCGGACCGGATGGTCCACTGTGGCGACCCACTGCCAGGAGCAGGCGAAAGACCAACAACTAAGAAAATGATAATTACTATTAAATAGTATGATTTAGGCTACTCATTAATGCAAATAAAGAATGATTAATATAAATGAGTGCAACAAACTCAAAAACTAATCTGTTCTGTTTACTTAAAATCATCATTAACATCATTACTCAAAAAATTTGATTACCTCAATTTTTTTGAGTTTTTGCCAACTTATTCGGGTTTACAGTGCAGATGAGAACAGTATTTAGATAAGAGATTGGCAAACTAAATAAAGCTGGATTAGTGTATGGTGAAAGCAGTTCAGGGGGGAAATGGCTCCATTCAAGCATACAAGAGATGTAAATAAGTGTCAGAAATCAGAAATTTTGACAATAATTTTTGACTATGAGGGAAATCAGGGAGATGTTGATAAATAAATCACAAGTAACTAACAACCCTATTTGGGCATTTAGGGGACAGATCGCAACACAAAATCACCCGTAAAAAAGTACCATTCTAATACCACAGAAATTTGGCATGGTGGTTTGGTCAACATCATGATGGTACAGTTATATGTATTGTGGCAAGAACCACTGTAGACTTGAAATACCATACATTACCATCAAGATATCATGGTACTTTTTTCAAAGAAGACATAATGTAAATACACCATTTGAAAAACTAATATGTTTTAGTCTGCTGGTGACATGAAAAAGCTGAATCAGCTATTGTAATCAGGTTATGTCATATGTCAAAAATGACATATAAAACAGAACCTGATTACAAGGCCAAGGCTTAACTCTCTACCTGCTGCACTTAGTTCTGGATCAAATCTGGATATCTAGTATACAGTACTGGGCAAAAGTCCCCTAATTACTTTATATTTTGCTTCCGCAGAGCCAGGCATTCTTGTATTTTCTAAAGTAGTCTTGAGGAATAGTTTAGCCTTCTAAAAGACTTTTTGGTGCTCATTTATGGAAAGTTTTTGGCTCTAATTTTCAAACCAGTCCCTGTATCTGACCCGTTTCATTCAGTGACCTATCCAATGACCTATGAATCAATCAAGCATAAAAAACATCTTAAGACATGAACCAGTGAGAAACAGGTGCAGATGATGACAGACGATCAGGCCACAAAATTGTGAGTGGTTGGAACAGACAAGAGGGGAAATGAGGTTGCTGCTGAGATTGTTAGTCATTGTTATCTAGTGAGCTATCTATCTATCTGCATGTAATTAATTTAAGAAATACAGAAAGTGTTTTTTTTTTGGTGAATGATTTAACAGTGGAACAAATAAAATACCTTCTCTCCTTTCTCTCCTTCGTAACCCTGACCAGGGTTTCCCTAGAAAATAAAGAAGAAATGTTAACAAGTCAGTAGCTCGACCTGTTTTAATGGCCATAACCATTCCAATGTCTAACGTGCATGAACACCTACAGAGAGTCGCATTTATTACAAACAAAAGAATGCAATCCTGTGTCATATGTCACCTTTTATAATATGCATCACATATATTCTGTAACACTTAAATATGGTGTTTGCTTCGAACAGTATCTCAATTCATTTACCTGAACATATGCAAGTACTTTTGTAAAGCTACTTGGAAAATGTAAAAGTTGGAAAATGTAAAAGTAGGAAAATGACACTATCCAAGCAAAGGATTTTAATAAAAATGTCTGGTTTCTGTAAATTAGATGAGATTTCAACCTCATCTTCCTTCACTTAAACCTTGTGGTACATGTCGGCTATTCTGTAACTTACGTCTGGCCCAGGTGGACCTGGACGACCTGGACGCCCCTGAAGAGAGAGGGAAAAAAAATCATATTTTGGTAGATATTATTAAATGGAAGTTCTTTCTGTGCTAAAATGATCACACAGTGTATATAACCAATACACAATTTCAAGTAGGATACCTACAGGGAAACCAGGTAGACCGATGGGGCCGATGGGACCCGGGAGACCAACTGGACCAGGATAACCCTAAAGGGGAAATCATGTTAGACAGATGTGAATAGTTTCCTTGGCCCCAAGGAGAGTGATTCGCACTTGTGCTTTATGTTTATTATAAGTTATTATAAGTTTATAAGTTTATTGTTCTTTATGTTTTTGCATTATTTGTTGATATTCAGGTTCCTTTCTGTGCAATAAACTAAGTACTACTATATGAGTGATTGACATGTAAAATTATTACACTGCATGTAAGGGAAAGATGAGTTATAGATACTGGGCTACAAGGTGTTGAGTTACGATGCTACCTTCTGCAATCCTCTTATTTTTAATGCAGCAAAATATTAAAATGTATATGGACAATTTTTGTATATCTAGACTAAAAACTGCTATGATTAAAAAAGAATAAAAAATGGTATTTGTATTAAATGTCAGCATAAGTAATTAAAATCTTACACGTTCACCAACAGGACCAATGACAACCTAAAGCGATAGAGAAACAGAAAAACAGAAAGAACGATAAAGATAGACGTTGTCAGTTGTACAAGACAGAAAGTGGAAGTAGATTTTTTATTATACTCTGGATTTGTATGCTCTAGGTTAATTAAATATATAACCATAAAGCATCTTTACAAAAGTACTGTTTGTTCACTCGTAGAAAGGACAGTCACCATGTCAGGCAGCTAATAAGATAGCTGTATTCTTTACAGTACAAAATTATGTTATCTTCAGCAATAGCCACAGCATCTGTGTTTATTGTGTTTGTACTGTATGTGTGCATCGCATTGGTTTGTAATTACAATAAATAAAAAAACAGTGTTCACATATTAAGCTTAATAAACTGTTACATGAATAGAGCATCAGTAAAATCAGAAGTGCACAGAAAGGTGTAGAGTTACCGAGACAGTAGGAACGAATCGTGGTTCTCCTTTTTGACCTTTGACACCACGTAGCCCCTAATAAAAAAAATTATAATCAAAACTTTCATGTCAACAGTGCATTAATAGACCATAAACCCGTTCATATTTTAGGAATTATAGAATCGAAGAAGAGTAAACAGATAACACTGAGCTGATTTATGACAAAAAACTCTTTGTTATATCATGAATCATAACACCACTAGAGCACTTTTTTGTCAGCCAGTGCAGTTTTTGAGAAATTCTTAACATTGGTGTTAGAAATAATGTATTGTATAAAATGCAGTTACTTTGTAGCTGTAATTTGGAATAGACTTTAATGTATTTTTGCCATTAATAGCTCTAAATATGAACAACAAGTCCTTCCTGCTTCTTGTTCTACACATTTACCTGAAGTCCAGGGCTGCCAGGTCTCCCAGGTAAGCCGGCAGGGAAACCAGGGTCACCTTGTGTGCCATTACAGCCGTCTGCCCCTGGCAGTCCCGGTGATCCGTCCTGGCCTGGGTGACCCTGTTTCAAAATGACATTAAACCAAATGTTACAGACGTTAGAACCGCAGATACTATGAAGAAATAACAACGGGATGATTTTAAGATATCTTTGTGTTCACATGATTTGTAATAGAAGAATCTATAAAGTTTATGTAAAATAGAACCAATGAAGAGCCAACTTCAAAGTCACCAAGATGCTAGCATTTTTTATTTTTTAGAATAACAAATTAAAAGGAGAACTTGTTACTTACAGGAATACCATTGATACCTGGAAAACCAGGAACACCAGCTGGACCCTAGGAAAAACAGTGAAGAAACTTGTATTTAACAGCTGTCTTCACACAACACCTGTACTCATCTGCTTCTTATCATTTAGTGCATGATAACAATGCAATAATGTAAGGTATAAGGTAATATACAATTTATAACAATATGTTACATTACAGCTAGTTATTAGCAATGTGTATTAGTGTATCCTTAAATTTCACCTTGTCCCCCTTGGGTCCAGATGGTCCTGCATAACCACCATGCCCTCTTTCTCCTTTAGGTCCCACAGGCCCTGGACCCCCAATAGACCCATCAGATCCAGTGGGACCAGGTGGTCCTAAAGGCCCAGGCTGACCCTGAGATGAAATTTAAAATGAGACATATAAGAACAGAGCAAATATTCTCAATGGTACTTATCCTTAAATGGATATTAAAATGTATTTAAAACAGAGATGCTTATTTCTCACTTTGACATACAGCTACACACTGATGACAGTGGGTGTGAATGTGTGCAATGGCTATCAGGAAAAGGAATGTGAGAGGTCATGTCTGTGCTCTAGAGGTCAATCTGAGCACCTGGATTGAGGTTTTCCAGACTTGGCTAAAATAATTACATCAGTATGATGGTCAAGAAGATAAAAGAGTCATGTAACTCTAAACAGTGCTTGTTTATGTGCCATATGTCTACCTGTCTAATTAGCAGTTATGACCAAAACCAAACTCAGAACTGGCTTAAAACGATGGACTTATTGCTTGCTTAAAGATTTCACATGGTTGTTAATCGTATAGTAAGTAGTAACTAGCCTTGATTAATATAGTTTCCAAGTGTAATTTCTAATACTATAAAACAATGATATGATTTCCAATTGTGGTCCATTAGAACTAATATCCCTATTCAAATAATCAGAATTCTTCATAAATAGACCCACATGAATGTATATAGTGCACTTTTTTAGGTTTTACAACATATATATATATATATATAAAAATTAAAGAACTAGATTTAAAAATCTTTTTTAATCAATTATATTCATTAAGTTGGTTATGTCCTGTATGCATGAACTTGAAAATGTATACTACTGTATATTATATGTACTATATGAAGATTTGACAACTACAGCCTTCCATGAATTAAAATGAAATACAATACGGTTTCCTTTTTATGCCCTTAAACTCAACCATAATTAAAATAACGGCATTTTGAAATTAAAAACAGAGAGGCTGGATAAAAATAAAAAAACAAATATTTAAATGTGATGCAGGAACATTGCAGACACTTTGACACCCTGTATCTGGTTACAATGATGTCTGATTTATTATAGAATGTAACTTTCCAACAACTTGATCAGAATCTGACATTTACATATAAGGAAAAAAACACTTAGCTCAGTTACAGGTTTTCTCCTCAACAAAAATAAAAGCTTTCCAAACTCCTAAAAGTGGCCTTAAAAAAAAAAAAAAATCTCCTGCAATACTAACTATGTGCCATACGGGGGCGACACCATCAAGCTTTTTCATCTCACACAGAGCATTTCATGATCAAACGACCCCTGGTGGACAGTGAAAGAAAGGTCATTTACTGCTGTGGGGAGTCACTCTCTGAGCATTAGCAAATGAAAGAGACTGACAGCTAATTGTTAGTTCATTTTAAGCCAAAGCTAAGGCAGGGAGAGTGTGTACACGAGGGGTGGAGTGTATTAGTAGGGGTGAGGGTTGAGAGAATCGCCTTCACTCATGCCTGAGGGGAGACACAAACACCACACAGACATAAAGAGTTCCAGACCCTACAATTAATGGCTGTTAAGGACAGGTAGGCACCTGGTTCCAGTGAGGGCTGAGCTGAGCCTCCAGACACATGGCCCAGGAGGGAAGAGGAAGCCTGGTTCAAGCAGCGATTCAAGACTGTCCATTACCTGCAATTACCACCTCAGAAACTGACTCTGGAAATGACATCCAGTGCTCAGACCTGCGCTCTCTCTTTTACCTTTCAAATGTTTAACGAACAACAACGATGTGATTTCCAAATGTGGCTCATTAGAAATTATAGCCCTATTCAAATTATCAGACTTTGTTTCATAATCAATTCACATGAATTTCACAGAATTGCATTAATTCAAAATAAATAAAAAACTAACAAATGTTCATTTTACATACCTGTTAAGCAGATGGCAATTTATGGCTATGATTGAATTAATACTTTTTATGGTTAAGTATCAAATGGTCTTCTACTGTGAACATAGTGCAGTTTTTACATGATTATATGTTATTTATAATGTTATTATGTTATTTATATCAATTATAGTTGATGGTCAGTTGATTTCCTGTCTATTTGAAAACTTTAATCATTATATAATCAATGACTATAATCATTAAAAATTTATAAAAGATGCAATGCTGCATGTTTTTTTTTTCTGTGCACCTGAGGAACCGCTGTGTAAAGAAAACACACATAAAGTCAGAGCATCGTGCATGCGTATAATGCCAATCATTGCGCAATCCCCACAACACAGTTGTGTACATTGTCATACAATGTATCTCAAAGTGAACAAAATTGGATGTGGGTGTACTTTTTAGAAAAAAAGGTAAACGACCAATGAAGGACAATCTTGATTGAAAAGATTTTTAAGCCAAAGTACATTAGTGCTGATAGAGGGCATTGGTGGCTCAGTGGTGGATGGCCTCGGTTTTATTCCTAGCCATTTTGAGTCCCAAGTCTGGATAGAATGGGAGGGTTGCATCAGAAAGGGCAGTCAGCATAAAGCCTGTGCCAAATTATATATGGATAGGATGGCCTGCCGTGGAGACCCATTGAGGGAGCAGCCAAAAGACCAACAACTACAACACTTCAACTGATAGAACTATATTACCGTATCACAATTTTGTGTACACACAGAGTCAATTGTCTGAACATTCTTTTATGGTGCGCTGTCAGCCCACAAAACTGGACCCATGATCCTATACACAAAGTCACACACCCTGAACTTTTTTTATGAACATAACATTTTATGTTACATTAAAATTACAAATGTAATTCCTTTGTCTTTGCTAGGATCGTGGTGGATCCATGGTGTTGCCCATCCTGGGAGCACTAATCCTGCAGAAGAAATACACACTGGATGGGATGCCAGTCCACAGCATAGTTCCATGCACAGACATATTGACACACCCACACACACACACCCACACACACACACACACACACACACTAGAGTCGCTAGTACATTTACTAGCACGTTTTTTTGAAAAGTGAGTAAAAATCAGAGTACAGTACAGAACCGGTATGGTTGTAAAGTGAACGATGAAAAGCCAAAACATTGTACTCTGCAGATTTCATTCTGAGCACTTTATCCTGATCAGGGCTGTTAAAGATCCAGTGGCTATCCCAACAACACTGGGTACACAATATGAATATCTGCTACATTTCGCTTAAGAATCAGTGTTTTTTTAATGAGCTGTGATAAAATTTAAATCGGGACAAAGTCTGAACTTTCCCCCTGGAATTTCATTCACTACCAATGGAAAAAAACGAACACAGTGTTACATTGCAACATCATAACAATTTACATACCGTATACAAATGCTACCTAAGTGTTAAGACTGAAAAATGTTCTGCTTGCTAAACATGAGCAAGTTACAAAGCCAAGCCAAGGAGGCACTTCACATCTAAATAACAGGTTTACTTGATTCTGCTACATACTGTATAAACACAAAAGACAGACGTCCACACTCACAGTTATTCACATATATACACATGCAAAGTGCAAAGTCTTTCATTCCCTCCATCACTGCAAAAGGTACTGTTTTAACTCAGCACCATGTTGAGCTTTCAGCATCTTTGATGGTAGCCTGGGGTACAATAAATTTTAAGACATCACTTCCTGACTGCACACGCAAGCTTCTGTTTCCTCACTAATTCACTAGTGGTACTGTAGCACTGTATCTTAACACTTAATCAGTATAGAGTTTGGACATGGAGCAATAGATGGAGAACTATCACTTATTCGCATATTTTGTTTTATATCATAACATTTATGGTTTGGATAATAGATCATTTAAGGAGCTGAAGGTGCAAGAAATCGCAAACAAAGATAAAGAACATGGCTAACTCACCATTTTTTCCCACCCCTGGTGTAATTCTTTTAAGTGGTAGACTATAAACACAATGTTGCCATGCACAACATACACTGCCTGGCCAAAAAAAAGTCATCATTTCGGAAGAATAAGATTATCGAGCAGCATTAAACAAAGACAACAACTAAGGGGATTTGAAATTACAGGGACTGGGTAAAGAACTGTCCAACACATTACTAAAACTTAGAATATGAAAGAAATAGCTAGTTTAATGACGAGAGTAAAAGCATTTCCGAACGAAATGAGATGAGAATTCACAGAATTGGGTCTAAACAGCTGTATATCCATAAGAAAACCACTTGTTTGTGATGCTAATCAGAACAAAGAATTTTACATTTTCTAGTCAGCATAAAGATTGGATTTTGAAGCTATGGAAAGCTTTATGAGTTGTCATGAGTCCAGATTGATCAGATGAGGAATCATTTTCACACACGAATTGGCCATTACATTTCACATAATCAGCGTTAAAGTTGGTCAAACAAAATCTGAGTTTAACTTTTTTTTTTGATAAGGCTATGTACTTTGAACTACAATGGCATACTTTTCTCTATGATAAATTTAGAAAATGTGAAAATATAATTGCTGCTGGTTTAGTGTGTTTCAAACTGTTTAATAAGGGGAATGGGGCGAGGGCACATTTCCATTTGATTAACAGTGCTGTTAATAATTGCAGTTCCCTGAGCTCCACCCCAATTTAATACATGGTTATACGTCCATATCTAAACTCATTAGACTTTGATGATATGTTTGCTTAGGGTATATTTGTACCCCTATACACAAATCTTCTTGGTGACAGTAATAACCACAGTGATGAACCACTGGTTACTCAGTTAGTCCTATTTAATCATCAGGTGGAAGAACACTGTCAGTCAGGCATTAATATCTAGGCTGCAAATACTAGAATACAATAGCTAGTTGTAACTTTCAACATGCTGTGCTGAGGATTATTTATTAGCCCTTTTGTAATTTCAGTCAAACGAATATTTATATATTTTTGTGGCACTGACTTGCAGAAGGGCAAATAAATATATTCACTTATTTCTAAGGAATCCTCTTGTTCCTTTACACAAGATAACCTAATCACTAATGCCTGAGTCACACACATTTAACACTGAAGTGCACATGGGTATACCCAGAATTCTTGTGTGGTGGGCTTTGTGCCTGCCCATAAATGGTTCAACATTGGATTTGCGGTTATAAAAATGTCCCAACAGTATGCAGACAAGATAAAAAACATCCAGCCACATTACTGTGCACTAGACTGCCTCATTTGTGGGGCAAATCCTCATCCTCACAATGAACACAATAGAAACCATTCTGTCTGCTTAAGCCACTGGCCCTACCGACCTGGTTACCCAAATTGCACCACACTTCCTGAAAGTACAGCCAAGAGAATTCATGAGCAGACAGATTCCCTTCAGATCATACAACTTAGTCTGGCTGGCCTGAGGATTTGGTGGGACCCATTGTTCTTGGGCAATGAGGCCCAGGGGATGATTTTAACTGTCACACCATGTGCTCAGTGAGAGCAGAGATGGGCACGACGTAAGGAAGCATTCACTCCACATGAGAGCATGGAGAAATGGAGTGTGATTGGCTTTGGTCTTTGATCACTCAGATTCTGCCTGACAGCAACACAAGTACCAAAAAATATCCAGTGTCCTGCCTGATCATTATAGCACAATCAAAACAATACTGTACAGGTGAATCTAAACAACAATGTAAAATTTCTTTAAAGGGATACTTGCAGCTCCTAAAGTCCAATTACGCTCTTTAATAGACTTTTCAAGTAACCCTGCATCCTCAAAGTCCTATAACATAAAGTACAAGAGATATACCCTTGAGCGTGTACATTTTGTTAACTTCTCATCTTGTTAATATTAGTCTCTATGTGCCAAACCGTACTTTAACACAAATGCTTACTACAAGGATAGCTTCAGACTAGATGAAAGGAAGTTGTAAAATAGCATTAATCCAAAACACCGTGCAGATAAGTATTCCAGTCCTGTGTGGGAAGAGTGGACGGCACAGCTGTGTTTAGGTTAGAGATCTGGAGTCCTATGTATGTTTTGTTAATAAATTCAACATCTGTGTGTGTGTGTCAGTTAAATCTTTCTTAAAGTTACTCTGCCTAAAATAATAGACAGATTAAGGGTGCTGCCACAGAATGTTGCTTCACTCAGAATGTCTTTTTGTCTTTTCCCTAAACCATCTGTCATGTCCTTTAAATAAATATATTTAAATATTAATTTACTATTTTAACAAATGTGTATATGATTTTGATATAATTAGCTTCCTTTATTGGAAAAAATCCCTGCTACACCAATGCACTTATCCCGATGTTTCATTAGTGCTTGGATACCAACAAGGTAGAAAGGTTTTTCGGTATACCATTGCCATGATCAGACTTCCTAATTAATGTCTGAAATGTTGGACTCCCAGGCACTCCCTTAATGGCTCACACATGTGTAAATGTCTAGGATTGAGGTCAGGACTATAAGGGTGTTGGGGCAATAACTCCTACCTGAGGTCCTATAATGTGCAAGTCGTGTTTCTAAAAGATTGTGTGTACAGTTCCCAAAGACAGCTATGTCTCTTCTGCAAGGTGGCAACAAGTTATCCATCATTTTTTCAAAAATCAGGCCTTCCACTGATAAATGTTCACAGGAATAACTGCAGTTGTCTCTGAAACATCTTAACTGTCATTTATGAACGTACAGATTTCTTTAAAATGGTTGCACCATTCAACTGTTTCACTGTGTCTAGTGGTTGAAGTCTGCTTAGTATCCTTTTTACTATAGTATACTTCTATTCAGTATACTTCTATTCAGGTTTAAGCCCTCATTCACAAGACATTTTTATCACAAATCCCTGTTTGACTTGAACACTCCTCATATGTTATTACTGTAAGTAAAGCTAATATTGCTGAAATCTAGACAAATCTAGTCTAAGATTTGCCAAAAACCAGGCTAAATGTTCAAGGCCTTTCACTTCCTATATTCTTTTTCTTTCTTCCTTTAATGAAAAGTTCCTTCCCTTATGTATAAGTTATACATATACATATTATAATGTGAATGTAAATATACTGTAATTAAATACATATAAGAGTTAAGTTTAAAATAATAAGCTTGTTACTAAAGTTTACAAGTCAGTCCTAAAATCCTAAAGGATATAACGTTAATGTCTAGATTTGAAATTGTGCCTAATAATAAAAAAATCCAACATACAGGCCGAGAGAGTGGATTAAAGATACCACTACATTATATGTATTTAGAATAAACACACAAAGTTGTACCTTATATTCTGTCATTTCATCTTTTCTTGTTTCATACCTACACCTAATCCTTGGTGCCCAGTGTGTGTGTAAATCTAATCAATGCCCAGTGTGTGTGTAAATTTATCAATGCCCATTGTGTGTGTAAATTTGTCAGTGCCCAGTGTGTGTGTAAATCTATCTGTGCCCAGTGTGTGGCAGTGTCACTTCCTAAACCAGAGAAAACATATAATCATCTGCCATAAAATGACTGCCTATACAATGCTTAATGGAAAACTAGTTTATAACTAATGTTTGTGGTAAATATAACCTTGTTATGGCTGTTTATAATAGATAATTAGTAGAAGTATAGAGGGCATATTACCAGCGTTTGATTGAGAATATGATACCAAAACAGTCTATATACAGTACACACTAGGCTCATTTTAGTATTATATATTTTATTACATTACATTATGTTATAAAATTTAACCCCTGTTTTCATACTTGTCACTATTTTTCTTGTTTCTGCTTAGTTTTTTATTATCTCTTAAAACTAATTATACAAGCCATATTGCTATTGGTCTGTTCTGAACCTCAGAAATGCCTCAGAAATGCATCATCTATGGTGACAACAGTCTTACTGTATAAACACACTATCAAAAGTCAGAGGGAATGTGGATGATGTTGGACAGCCAGACTGCACCCAAGCTTTCACACCATGTATGCAAGTAATACCAATGACAGTAAAATGTATATCTGAAAAAGGCAGACATGCATTATTACTACATACATTATTATCAGTGTAAGGTGACAATGGTTAAATTTATGCATGTAAAGGCTCAGTAAAGACGTATATTGCAAGGCTCTAATATGACATATTACTTTTTGCTTCGGATCAACAATGTGAATGTGCATACAGTATACCGTACGTCACATTTGTTTATGTTGCAGGCTTCATAAATGCTGGAAAAGTACTTGAAAGACTTTCCTGTGTACACCTAATTAGTATGGGGTTAGTCTTCTAAATACATACAAACTTTGTTCACATTTGTTTGTTTCCTCTTTCTTTTTTCAGAACGAAACCTAACTTATTGAAAGATAGAACAGATGGAACCCACTGACTGACTCTTCCTGACTGTTCCCTGAGGCACGAAGTAGTGCCAGACGGTAAAATCAGTAATTAAATTGAAGTAAAGACGATGGGATCATTACGATCTACGTATAGTCACAAAATCAATTTTAGTACTAAGCATGAGGAAAATAAACAGCAGGGGAAGAAAAGGCAGATCGAACCCCTATCTGATCAAAATCTTCTGCCCTGCTCAAAACACACACTCTACTAATCAAGAAGAGCATGGTCCAGTTCTGCCCTTTCACATTACTGGGCAGACTTGCAAATAGTGATACCCTCAACTACACACCTTATTATCAGCCTTAATCATGGAGCAACTCTAATGATATTTTGTACTTGCATACAGTGATACTGGGCTTAATGTCTAATAACATAAGGTTACTTGTATAAGCTGTCTATACTCCAGCGCCCAGTTCTTGGCAAACTCTTGCACTCCCTCTCATAAATTTTTTGCTGATAATAGTGTTATTATTCAGAGAAATGTAAGTGACATTTGTTTGGTATCTCACTACCTTGTGTAAGACTTTACAGTACAAATCTGAAGGTCACTAGATTGTTTGGCAGTTCTACAGGTTTTCTAGGCATTACTTATATACCTTCACTCAAATCATGGTAAATGTTTGCCGAATTCTTCGAAGTGCCTTGGGAAAATCCAAGACAACATGTTTCTAAGGCCTCCATAGGTTCTCTCAAAGTGTTCTGTGACACATGAAAGATAACTCTTTTTGTGTGTGCGTGCCCTAACACAAACCATGCTGTCAGCCTTCTGTCACCTCTGACCTCAATGGAAATAGATCTTACCGATCCAAATGAGTCCAATATGGGCATTTGTTTATGTTGGAACAACGTCTAAGTGGAGCGTATGTTCTCGAACAGGCTTGTCATGACCATGCTTGTCTTGTGGGAGTATTTTGAGATTAGTGAATGCAGTTTTGTTCAATCAAGCATAGCTATCTCGCGACTGTAGAAAAATAAGAAAAATAAGCCTCTTAGGCAATAGGCTGTATTTAGGCCATACATATCCACCCTATCTACCCTATCTCTCATTCATTCCCTCCAAACATTTTGTTTGCTTGACTGCATGTCTTTGGGTTCTTTCACTTCCTCTGACCTCTTAGTGGTTTTCAGGTTGGGGATTCTACTGCTAGACATGTAATGGGGCTGAAGTGTGCTTCATGGTGGCAGAACATTGGTGGTGGCTTTTGTAGCTTTTTAATTTTTTTATTTCAATCAAAAATCAATGGTGAGTAAGTATAAAAAAAAATCTTCTACCAGTTTTTTGAATACTGCATCCTGAATGGCAACTATGCTCAACTTTTTCATCTGATTTCATCTCAGGATTTTCAGCTGAGCGAGAAACCCTGATTACTGTAGGTGTGTTTATAAACCACGATTTATCAGTCACTACCCAAAGGGAGGCCACATCACTGGTGAGTGTACACTATTTGTATATGACATTTCTGAAAAAGAAGCAAAGGAGATGCTCTTACATTAGTAGGGTATGCGTAAGTGTGTATGTCTCTGTGTGTGTGCTCAAATGTTTGTATAAATGTGTGTCTTTGTGTGCCAAGGCTCTACTTAAGGCTTGTACTATGGGTGATCTGATGTTAAACAACAATTAGACATGTCTGCCCACAGCCTGTAGTTACACTACATACTGCACCAGACATTTTATAAGACTGCCACATTACACATCCGCTTTACACTGCCCTTACCATGAGTACATATTACATTTTAATAACATTCACCTCCTCCAAATAATGTAAAGCTCTGAAGCTCGAGTAAGAAGCAATTATACTCAGATGGTCTGGACAAAATAGATTATATCCAGAATCAGATATTGTACTGAGACTGCACATACACACAAACAGATATACCGCGTCTTGAGAAAATCAGACTTAAATCTAGTTGATCCAGAAGTATCATAACATTAGTCGTTCTTAAGTAGACGTATAAGGTCTCCAAATGGCAACACTATAATTATCACACAATGATGCCTATTATTGGCCCTGACATGCTATAAACAACACCATAAATATTGTGTAAAGTGAGCTTATGTGTGAATGGTGAGATCCCTGCATGCTTTGATTCCAATAAAATCCATCTTTCAGCTGGTGTGAATGGAAAAATAACTAGGGCTATAACTCTGTTATGCAGACAGCATTTTGATAATAAACAGCATGGAGAAAAATTTAAAACCATAAGTCTTCCATGAGTCATATATTTTCCATAACCTCTGTATGATGTTGTTAAACAGATTGGTTCTGAACAATATACCTCTGCAGGTGTGCTCTGAAATCTGTCTCCAAGATGCAGCAGATCTCACTCATGTAAGCTGTGAGCTGGGCCTTCATGGATGCTCTCACAGATGCTTAATCAGATTGAGGGTTGGGGAATTCGAAGGCCAAATCAACATCATGACGTCTTTGTCATGTTACTCACACTATACTAAACATTTTTTTCAGCGTGAGAGGGCGCATTATCCTGCTGAAAGACCACTGTCATTAAGAAATAGTGCTGGCATGATGGGTCCTACTTGGTCTGGGTAGGTGGTATGTTTTGGTAGGTGGGACATGTCAAAGTAACATCAACATAAATGGCCAAACCCAACGTTTGACAGCAGAATATTGCCTAGAGAGATCCTTTTATTCTTCCCATGGTGCATCCTGGGCTATCTCTTCTCCAGATAAACATCACATATG
>JAOVVB010000043.1:7371252-7408201 GCA_028570985.1 Heterobranchus longifilis
CAATAAAATAAGCTAGATTTAAAATAACATTTTATATTATATTTAAAAATAGACATTTTTAAACCCATTCTGTTTAAGTTAAAGTGGTTCATAGCAAAATGTTAAAACCAGACTGAACATGTTTTCGGCTGATTGACTCCAATTTAAAAGAAGTAATAAAAATGATGAAAATCTGTTTGACAAATGTCTGATCTTTTTTTTTTGGTTTTTGTTTCCCTGACCTTCCTCAGATCTGGTGGTTGGACACGGAGCTAACGTGCGGTCGGACGCGGCCGCTGGTCTTCACTCAGGGTCATTCCGTGTGCAATCGTTCCTTTTTCCCCTGCTTTGACACCCCGGCTGTGAAAAGTACCTACTCAGCGACCATCAGGGTGAGTCTGGGTCACGTTTAATACCCAGGACATACCCAGGTGATTACAGTCTCTCTCACAAAGTCATTCTCCAAGGACAGTACTATAGAAATGAAAATTGGACATACTTTCGAGTAGACAATGTGCAGCTTGTATAGCAGTACAGATTCACTGTCCTCCAACAATAACGTAACATGCAGACTTTATTGTCTACAGAACTGACAAGGAAAATGAGTACACCCGAAGCGAACATGTCAAAAACGGTGTCCAAAGTGTGAGCACCATTGTTAATCCTCCTGGGCCTGAAATTCACCAGAGCTGCACATTGTTGATTGTTGCTGGGATCCTCTTCCACTTCTCCATAATGATATCACGGAGCTGCTGGATGTCTTCGCCCCCTTCCGCATGAGGACGCCCCACATGTGCTCAATAGGGTTCAGGTCTGGAGACACACTCGGCCACTGACAAACACAAAGGACGTGTGACTTTGAATGGTTAAAGATGTACAGCTGTTATCACTTAGGCTGTACTCACTTTTGTTGCCGGCTATTTGGACAACAATGGCTGTATGTCGAGTTATTTTCAGAGGATGGTAAATCTATACTGTAATACTGTACACGCTGCACATTGACTACTCTAAAATCTATCCAAGTAAAAGATATATCAAAGCGGTATAGACGAGGGAGTGAGTGAGGGAGTGAGTGAGCAAAACACTTTGAGAAGACTGTTACTGGAGTTTCAAGGTGGTTCCAATGAAACACACTCATAAGGGCACGCCCTGAAATGTTTTATTCCTTTTATATCACAACTGTATATATTTTTTCCCCCATGAAACCACACCACGAGTTTCACTTTCTTGATGCAGCATGTTTCTCATTCGTTCTTACTCTCCAAACTTTTCTCCCTTTTGTGGAAGACTTCCCAGTTTTTAAGTCCTTTCCTCTCAGCTTATTGTTGTGTGTCTGTGTATGTGTGGTGTGTGTTGTCTGGCAGGTTCCAGATGGAGTGACGGTGCTAATGAGTGCCTCCAGGAGCGTCTACTCTAAGCAGGACCGGCTGTTCCAGTTCTCTATGGAGTACCCTGTTCCTGCCTACTTGGTGGCCCTGGTGGCTGGCGATCTCCAACACGCTGACATCGGGCCCAGGTGTGTGTGTGTGAAGAGATTAGAGATTGATTATGAACTAAAAGAAACAAAAGCTACATAATTGGACTATTGCCCAGGCCGCAGGCTGCTTTGCTTTTTTTTTGTTGTTGTTGTTGCTCTGATGTGAAAAGTGAACCAAACCAAAATCTAATGCACGAGTTTAATTGGGTGGGATGATAATATAGCGATATAATATTTGTAGACCCTTTAAGGCCAACACTGCTGCCACGTTGTAAGCAAAATCAATAGAATTAAAGATTGTTCTCCATGGTATCACGTAATTCTTTAGGTGGCACATTATAGTATTGGGATTTTCACTTCCCTTTTACCAGAGTCGAGCATAAACAGACTATGTGACACACCTTTATGTTGACCCACATACAAGGTTTTTCTGTATCTCAAAACAAAAACCACACACAAAAACACAATCAGCCTTTTTTTTTTTTTCGACATGAGACTACGTTGTTGGTGCTTTGCAGTCTTCCTGCAGTAATAACACCATTATTAAAAAAAAATTGTCCTCTAGGCTCTTCTTTATAGCTGTATACAAAAGACACTGACTGAATTTAAGATTTAACAAGCTTTTCGAGCATTTTACAGCGTTGTTTATCAGCCGGATACCTTTCATAGCTTAGTAAACAGCTCACGGATGCAGGATGGGAATAAATGCAGCCAGAAGTTGCTGACAAAATTGCAAACAGCCTGATTGTGAGGATCAGATCTAATGTTAATCCTCCATCCAGTGTTGGTCTGGTACCGTTGCGTTCACACGATCATATCTCAGCTGGATTTAAAGCCTTAGTTGAACATCAAACATTATATCGTGTGCATGTAAATAAATAAAAGTGATTTCGCTTTAAGCAAAGATTGTGTAATTTGCAGGTCTCCTGTGGAATTGGGAATGTGTTGCTTAAATATTTTCAATCTAAAACTGAAGATTTAGATGAATACAGTGGCTTCTAGACGTATAAAAATCCTCTTTTTTTTTTTTCTCCCCCACATTTTGGTGGAACTAAATGGACTTGGTATTATATATCAAGTCAAACCGGGACTTGTGATGAATGAAGGCGTGAAATGACCCCATGACATTTACAGAAGACTTCAAGATAAGATTCTTAGCCACAATAAAAACATTTGAATGGTGGAAACGTTTTAAAGAAGGCCAGCTGGGAGTTATTGCCACATCCCTCATTTGGGGCCTTAGAGGAGTTCCTGGGAGGCCAGATCATACAGTAGCTCCAGCATACTGAGAAAACTTTCTACCGTTATGGTATCAAAGCACTAGTGAAACACCGGGACAAGTTCATTAGTGTGGCAGGGGATTATAGAGAGAAATAAAGATTTAAGATTTTAAGCTACTTAGGAGGAACCCTCGTCCTCTTGGTTGTTTGTCTGGCTCTAGTGTCCTTCTCACTTGGTTACTGGGTTTTGATGGACAGACCGCCTTTTCTTTTCTAGACAGAGTTGCATTTGGACCATAGTCCTTCGATCTTAAAAGGGATATTCTATGGGATGTTTCTCTGGAAGTCTCTGGCAATCTTTACATAATGACTTAAGACGAATCTGTCTTCAGTACTTTGGGTAATCAGTTTAAAGAAATAAATAAAAAAACAAAAAAATTCCCAACAGTGTTTGGCTGGTTTTTAGTTAGTAACCAAGTAACCCAGTGTAAGAATCTGTCCAAAGATGGTAAATTAAAGCACTTTTTACGTCTCTCTGGATTAGAGCGTCTGCCAAATGACTGAATGTAAATGTTAAATGTATTTATAATACACGACTGTGTTGTGTAGAATTTTGTCACAGTGTTGATTTGATATGCTCCATAGTGTTCTAAAATCTGTTTATTTATTTACTTTTTTTTTAATGGTGAGGTCATGGGTAATTTTCTTGTAACGACACACCCTGTTGTTTCATTCATTACATACACCTTATTTCAGGATGTAAAAAATGAATCGCGTACAGAAAAGGAACTTTTTTTTTTTTTTAAACTGATTATTTTGTTATTAAGTTTTTGTTCAGTAGTAATGTTCTAACACTCACTTAGTTTGATCTGTTTCCTGGTGTAATGAAGCAGCTTTTTTCTGTCATATCATTTAAATAACAGTCTTTTGATCATGATGATGATGGGGGGAAAAAAACAAAACAAAAAAAAACTCACACATACACACCCGGGTGTGCAAACTTTGGCACAAGACTGTAACATTGTTCCGTTAGTGCTTTTTTTGTTGTTGTTGTTGCTCAGTCACACTCTGTATGTGTTACATCATCTTTCATTTTTAATAGAACTTTTTCAGATAGATTTTATATGAGCGTGGATATTTATTTTTCTTATTCTGCATTTGTTACAAAAGTCTCGTTTCAGAGTACACTTATTGTACATGTCCAATGTTAATATGAATATACTGTAAAACTTTGAACTCGCGTGTGTGTGTGTGTGTTTTTGTGTGTGTGTGTGTGTGTGTGTGTGTGTGTGTGTGTGTGTGTGTGTGTGTTTGTGTGTGTGTGTGTGTGTGTGAGTGTGAGTGTGAGTGTGCGTGCATGTGTGGGTGCAAGTGCTTGTATTGACAGTGCAGTAGGTAAGTTCTGGCCAAGTCTGGGTTAATTCCGCACTGTCTGTTCATAAACACAGCTTCCTTCTCATTTGTTTGTCGAAAAACAACTGCTAATTCAAAACCAATAAAAGGTACATGATTCGCTTTTGTAAATGTATCTGTGTTGCTCCAGGAATAGAGCATGCACAGACGTGGAGCCAGCAGCCAGCAAAGTGATCAGCAATAACCTCGTCGCAATCAAGCTAAGGATCCTAGATCATTCTGGGCTCTTGACTATGTTGATGTTCTAACTTTAGCTCTGCTACCCAGAGATCACAGACTCACGGACACTAGTATCGGAATACAAGCTTCCTGTACCCCTTCCTTTTCTGTCTTTGCAGACGGCCAGGCTTATACAGTACACCACAGTCATTCATAGGAATACCAGCGACATATGGACATCTGGACTGATCTGGACTAGCGAATCAAACATGAAATAAAGTATAATTGATGTGGGCCCAAGCTCAATCACAGACAAACCAGAATGAAGGATATGAACTGGGATGTTATATGATCCTGAGTACTATTTGCTGCACCCTCTCACCCCACACTAATAATTACAGCTGTGCCAATCCACATGCCAATGGCATTTCCTCATCTTTCATTATACCTACTGGTTAAAGCAGATACTCACTTTACGGTATATAAGCTCACATACATAGTCTACACCCTGAATCTGAAAAACCACCCTGAATCTTTCAATTTAAGGCTTATTTCCAAACCATCATTGAATATTAGGATATACTTTAAATCTTGTTGCACTCAGTTGATCTAGTTGGTTTAGTTATGGCTGATATCCTTGTAAACAAGTAAAGTTACTTATCTATAGCATTCGACCACAACCGGAAGTCTGACAGTAATTAGGCTGGCTTTACAGTTTAACTCTCATCTCATGAGAGTTTCATTATGTGTGTTAATGACACAGGAACAGGAACACGAACAACATAAAGGCTTAGCATGAATAATAAATGTTGCCAGATTTTGTTGATGTATTGCCTGTCTACATTTACACCTCATTAACACGTTAAACTGCAAGAAAAGATATGTACCGTTTACAAAGGTACAAGCGAATTTCCCTGTATTGGTGATGAATATTGCCGATTTTTTTAGCTTGCTTTACATTTGCTGTTTTGTTTTCTGGGATATTGCATTTGAAATTGAATAATGTGTGGAATGTATGGATAAAGTACTACATTTCAAAGTTATTCTGAAATTATTTACGTCTATATTTCAAGACCTCAGAAGTAAAAGGTTTAGATCTTTCATACTTCATTGGCACCAAGGCAATATTTCAATATTTTAAGGCAATAATATTTCAATGTAAAATGGACTGTAAATAAGATCCATTTCAGAGCCTCCTAATATGCATTCCATATTATAACTTCCACATTTGTTCATCACATGAAAAGGATTGGCTTGTTTTAGGATTTGTTCTGACATTTTTGAACAAGTTATATGTTGTTAAGTTAACTCTAATGTTCAAATAATATAAATTTATCTTCTCAGTGCTTTCAGATTCAGTTCTGACAGTTTCTGGTCTGGAAATGAGCAGATCTCATGCTACATAGGAGCGGTGTCGTGGCTGCTGCTGTGGACATTACCTACTTAAGATCCATCTCGCTGATGAAAGGTGAAGTGGCGTCTTCTCCTCTATAGGCTGTAATTACCAGAGTTAAGTAGCATAGTGTTAATAACGCTGTTTGAAGTGTAGAGAGGAGCCGGGGGGAAGTTAGACCTCATCCAAATGGGGGGGCACATCCGTAGTGACAAGGTTGCCAGGTGTCCACTTTTGACTCTATCATGACTTATTTACAAACATGGTTTGCAAACAAGTATCCGCTACATCATTTTACTGATGCTTATATCAAAGCATTTGGTTATGAACTTCGTAGCTATAAATTAAACTGCAAGTGTTGGGAGGTACAGACTTTATTTACAGTGTTTATTGACTTTTTCCACTATTAAGATTAAGAATGCCCTTAAAAAGAGGATGTGTACTGGAAAGAATTCCTCACTCGCTACGCATGTTTGTAGATCAACAGTCCTTTGCAGCACATAATTGACATCTTTTGCAGAAAGCTTTGTTCCAACCGGTAGTGTAATCGCATTTCGTGGTGAGGGGGAAAATTAATGACATTTCTGAGGAGCTTGTGTGTTAAACAACAACTTGCACGAACATGTTTGTCTGCACTCTTATGATAAGTGCATACAGCACAAACCTCAGGGGATTAAAGATTTGACATTTTGCATACACACTGGCATTACACAGATAGCAAGCATATAGTAGTATAGAAATGGTTTTGTAGGATACTGTACAATCATCTCGAATATACAGTAACCACAATCCTTTCACCTGACAGCCTTTTTTGTATTACATTTTCTTTTCCTTTGTACATGCACAAGTAAAACACACAATGAGTAATATATACTCAGAACACTATTAATGTGTTAGAACAGAAATTCATTTGTGTGTGCACAGTACTCGGCGCATCACAATATGACAGCAGCTTTTAAGGGTGCCGCCAGAATGTTCTTGAAAAAAAAAAAAAAAGCTTAGTTTAAAAATCTTCAATGGCACATTTTTATCAGGGGGTAACTATAAGCACTGCTTTTGTACCAAAGTGACCAGTTTAGTCCTTTAGTCCTTATGTGTTTAAATGGATTTGTAGCACTAGTTGTTCTTCATGTTTCTTTCCATAAAAGCACTGTCTGTGTTGTAAAATATGTCAATTAGAAGTGTTCAACTAGTTTTTGTTTTGCAAACCAATGCTAAGTTTTGACCAGATGACACTGGTGTAGTTTGTCTTCTGTGAGCATTTTATTCTCACCCCTGCCTGTCTCTGTGTTAACTGAGCTGCCAAATTTGCTATTAATAGAAGGAGGACGTCTCGCTGTTCTGTTTTCAGCAGGTACGCCATGCCAAGAGTGAGACAGAGGGAGGACTTAGACTTGACTCATAGAAACATATAGAATGAAAGTTTCAGAGTAAATGTATAAAGACTCTGCATCTGTGTACAAAGAATGTGCACCCATTACAGTATGACTATGTGTACAAACACTGCAGATACAATATGTATTTAGGTTGTAGGTTGGTGCAAAGCCAGTTTGCTTGGGTGCAGACCCCGTATGTGGATAGGGCGACAAATTCCTCATCTCCTAGACCAATACAAACAGAAAACTGGCCAAATAAACACACACTCCATTACCATCTTGGCTTCAGGTGATTCAGCTGGCTCAGCTGTGGTTAGCACACCCTGCTCTCAGTTGAACTCAAGACAATTTAGGGAGTAAGTCCAGACAACATGAGAGGCTACCGCTACAGATTCTTACATGCAGATTTGCATGTGCGTTCTAGGAAGCAAGCGTGCCGCCACATGCCTATGTTTCTATAGGGGGTGATATGGTGGGTGGAGGTAAAAGAGGAAAAAAGTCCTTTCCTCTGTTCTCACAAACAGAGGAGAAATTCCAACCCCTGACACACAAACACACACACATACACACACACACACACACCACTGAGCATGAGGGTCTCTCTATCTCAACAGGTGGCCCTCATCTAGCTGGTCTGACTTTTATTATTAACCTCCCTTCCTTCACTCCCTAAAAACTGAGTAAGAAAAAACCCTATCCATCCATCTCTCCCTTCCCCCTTGTCCTCATCCCTCTGTGTCCCACTAAACAATGTCCCCTTTCATAGAGGCCGCCGAAGGGCCGTGGTCCGGCTAAAAGATCTCCCTGTCTGACATGGCCTTTGTTAGGGAACTCCTCTTCTCCTTTTTTTTTTTGTCCTGGCCAGAGTGAATGCCTAACAACAGAGTTACCTACACACCATTAAGCCAGTCTGCCTTTGATGACAGCCAGTGAGATACGCCCAAGGCGCTGAATAGGGAGGAGAGGTGGGGTGGGGTGGGGAGGAAAGAAGACAGAAGGAGGAGGGGTGTACAGAGAGGGAAGGAAAAAATTAGAGAAGAAAAGGAAGCGATACTACAGAAGACAAAAAAAAAAGATCTATCCTAAAAACCACTGGTGTGTTTGATGTTAACATTACTGGCAGCCCGTGCTGTGCTTCTCAAGGCGACTGTTTTATTTTTCTGCTTAGGTGTTGTAGTTAAAAGGCCCTGGTGAGAATTATGGGGGCAGGACGGATGTAATGCAGGAGCTTAATTATGATATATGGTGGCATCCAAAAGACAGAAAGGATGAGGGAGATTTAAAACATTTACTCCTTATGTCTCATGCCAGGATTTAACAACTAATCTCTTAGAATAAAGAGAGGAAAAAAGTGTAATTACCACAAAAACAGAACAGTATAGAAAACATTATACGCATGTAAAATAAGAAATACATTTCAGGTAAAGCGGAGGATATGTGACAAAGAATCTATTCACATCACCATGGAGGGAATTTGTGGCCTTGAGGTGCGTGAACTGAAACAGGTTTTTCTATGGCCTCGAGCTACATAGGCATAGTTTCCTTATTACAAAAATGTCAAGCTGATCCTGCCAGTCAGTTTTTCAGTTATTGCTGTTTATACAGATAACCTGAAGCGAAGGCTTGACTCGTCTCTGCCATGTGAAAAGGATCAGTTTGATGTTCTGATATATCCCAAGGCGTAACTTTCAATGACAGTTTGAAAACAAGTTAAAATACTGTATGGTTTGATTGAATTCGTCTACGTCATGTACAGAGGGAATAAACAGAACTCTACGACTTATCTGTGTAAGTAGCTTTATAAGCTATCCTCGGGGGGAAAACTAAACATACCACTGACAGAATGTACATGCAGTGTACACTGACATGACTATAACATATAGCATAAAAACATACAACGGACTACTTCACACATTGGTGTCAATGATGAAGCAAATGTTGCAGCACTACATTCTACAGAACAGACACAAGGGCTCTAAAATATACATCTATTAAAAGTCTGGTTTTTTTTGCTTGGTTTGTCCAATAAGTAATGTATTGTTAATGTAAAGTTGGTCATTTGAATTCCACTTGTCTGAAAACGTTCATTCATTCAATCGTTCATTCTCTATACCGCTTATCCTGTACAGGGTCACGGAAAGCCTGGAGTATATTCTGGACAGTGTGTCAGTCTGTTGCAGAGCACAAATGCATGCACACACACACACACACACACTCACACTTCATGACCAATTTGGGAACACTAATTAACCTAATCTGGGACTGGGAGGAAACCGGTGTACCCAGAGGCAACCTGCCAAGCACCCATCATACAAACTCTATCCACACAGACCCGACACAGGAATCAAGCCTTCAACCCTGGAGGTGCAAAGCCACAGTGCTAAACATAAGCACCATGCCAGTCTGGAAACAATTTAATTGAATTGTTTTTAACATTTCAATCTGGCAACTCAGGCAGCCTCATAACCACTGCACAGCAAAAAGCTTGAATGGGAAAATGGTGGGATTTTTGGGGTATACGGCATCCCAATGCACCCTCTCACAAACTGATCCCCTTCCCACACAGATAAGAGCAGGTCAATGCCTGAGAGTCAGAAATGTCCACCTGTAGGAAAAGGTCATGGCATCAGGGGTAAGAGAAATATATATTATTAGAAAGAACCAGATGTTACCCTGACACCAACATTTCGGCATTTCATCAATCCTAATGTATTTCTTCCTTTCTAAATAATTTTGACATAACTATAATTTACCCATCCCACAAAAAACATTACAGAGTGCTGTTGTAGGACAACTTAAAGGTCCCTAAAAGTTTCTTTAACAAGTTAGCATAGATGCCAGTACTCCACAGTTTGTGTTAATGTTCCAGCAGAAATTCCCCTGAAACAATGATTTAAGACCTTAAAATTCCTAAAAGACCTAAAAATCATTTCATACCACAAACAGCCTTTATTTCACTCCTCATCCAAATGTGCTCTTTCAGTGTCTATGTAAATGCACTAGTGCTGATCTATACCCCTCCAGAGAACAGCAGAGCTGAGCAACAAGCTTGAGGAGGGACCAGAGTAATAACAGCCCACAAACATAATAAAGCACAATAGTAATACAAATCTGAAGCTTTTAATACCTGTTTCACATAATGTTTGTGTTTTAAGAATTTTCCTGAGATTATTACATTAAAACCTACAGACTTGTATTATGTTTGTGATTTATTAGGTTTGTGGGTTGTTATTATGTCAGTAAGTTTTACAGGCGACCTTATTTGAGGTCACAATAGGGGAAACAATCTAATTAGTTTGATGAAGACCCATCTGAATGTCTTGAAATTCTAAAATGAAATTTTTCATTATACTGTAGGTCTCTTTTCAGCTTCGATGTGCTGTGCAATTTGAGATGCTTTTTGCTCATTATGGTATTGTTTATTTGAATTACCACACTGTCTGTCAGATTACCTCAGTCTCGCTGGGCCCCTCTGATTTCTCCATTAATATGACATGTCTAACAGCAGAACCATCATTTAATGTATTCTATGTAAACACTTCTGGCTATTTTTTGTGAAAATGTCAGAAGATCTGTGTCTTTGAAATATCAAGTCTTCTCAACTGGCACCAAGCACCAAGACACATGTAAAGTTACTGAAATAATATTTTTCCTTTTCTCATGTTTGATGTGAACTTTTGAAAATATTGGCCTGTATTGGCATGATTTTATATAGTATATTGTGCTGATGTCCCAGGATCACTTCACAGGTGTAAAGTCTATATATATATATATATATATATATATACCTCAATTGATGGTGGAAACCTGTGTCATCCTGTCCTGTTCAAGATTTGCTAGAAGCTTCTGCAATGAACCATGTCATTTTAAAATCTGGTGCACATGACATTAACACAGGTTGACCTTCTAATATCATTAAGCTGCCACCTTGAGCTTATTTTCAGGATGATGTGACTTTTGGGGAATAGAAGTGGACTGGAGATTAAAGGTTAAGTATTACCTCAAAGAAGAGAAACTTGTGAGGTAAACACAAAGCATGTGGAAGACATTTGGTTGTCTTGAGAGAAAGATCCTTTGGTGCACCTGGGATTTTCAGAAAGACATCAAGCCCAAATCTCTTTTCTTATCTGAATAAACACATGCACTCTCACATTTGTACATTTAATTTAATACAAATAAAAATAAAGTATAGATGTCAGTTAAATGTCATTGTTTTTTTCTGGATTAGACTTTTGGCCAAAATTGTCTTTCCTCTGTTTCACCGGTTATTCCTTCTTTTATCTCATTCACAGAAAGAAAAAAAAAGCACATATCTGTACTTTCTTTGTGAAATATTATGTTTAGATGGTAAACTTTTGTCTCCAAGTGATATTTAGTTCATGGAAGAATGAGTGACACAGTGGTTGGGACATCAGATATGAGCAGATGCTTCTTTGTATGTGTGTTTGATTTTGAGTCCTGGTTTAAGAATACGGCTCTCTAGTTGATTTGTGTGGTCTGACGTGATGGGTGGGGCCATGGGCACAACACCCAGTGTTAGCGTGTGAAGCCTGAAGTGCCTGATTGCTGCGCTTTAGTGAGGAATATACTTGTCTACTCCAGACTATAGTGTGCCATTCATGCAAAAAGAAACAGCAGTGATGTACAGCGACAGTCATAGTTGATAGCAAGATATCTTTTCTAACTGGTACAGTGTTAGTGCGTTGCAGTGATTTATCACTTTCTCTTTATCTCCCCACATTGAGTAACCACCTATTGTTTCCTCAGAAACACAACATGTCCAGACAACGACTCCAATATACCTGCCAGGTCAGTGGAATATTCCTAATCCAAACCAATAAAGAGATAAATATCATTCCAATATCAACAATATTTTAATTTTTGTTCTATATGGCAGCACAGTGGTGTAGTGGTTAGCACTGTTTGATTCCCGCCTCGGGTCTGAGTGCACAGAGTTTTCATGCTCTCCCTTGTTTGGTCTGTTACTTCCAGGAACTCTGGTTTCCTCCCATAGTCCAAAGACAAGCAGATTAGGCTTATGTGCATTTCAAAATTCCCCTAGTGTATAAGTGAGTGTCTGATTGTATGCATGTTTGTGCCCTGCAATGGACTGGCACTCTGGCCAGGGTGTACCCTGCCTCGTGACCTCAATCCCCTGTGGTAGGCTCCAGGATAACCCTGTACAGGATAAGCGGTATGGACAATGAGTAAGAGTATTGGTCTTTATTTATAAGCATCATAGTTGTTAGTGTCTTACATTTTTGTGCAGAAAATTAATTTGGAAGGGGTTAGGTGTGAGTACAAACCAGAGATGGAATCCCAGTATGATTTACATAACCTAATGCTCATACGTGATGAGTATTTGTCCGTTGACATGCTGATTCCCTTTGAGGAAGCTGATTTAAAACATCAGCACTATTATGAAGTGGCACTACATAAAAACACCAAAGCCATACAAGAAAAGAGTTGTTAGTGTCTTACATTTTTGTGCAAGAAATTAATTTGGAAGAGTTAATTGGTCTTGCAGATCAAAAATAAAGGAGTTCATTAAATGAATGTACAGAATGCAATGGAGATTCAAGTGTTAAAAAATATTATTCAAATAAAAATTCAGTGTCTTGTGGTAATAGTCATTGCAGTCCATTTCAGCATTTATGGAGTTTGAGGCTGAAATCTGGCTTTGACCTGGTTCTTTGCCCTGACTGAAACTGGCATTTCATAATGTTTGGAGTTCAGCTGAGAATTTTACCACTAATGGATAAATACGGCTGATCCTGGGTCAGGACAAAAGCTTTTTAGCGACTTTGTTCCGTGTGCCAGCAGGATCGTAGTCCTCAATAAGGCCATGCATTCCTACTGTGCAGGTCTCTGGGATTCCAGTGTGTGTCTGAACCCATTTGTCTATTTGGCTCCCCACAGGGCATGCAGAATAAAAGAAAGATGATCTGTATTTTGGGTGAAAAAAAGGTCCTTTCCTTCAGCTATGACATGCAAGTTATACAGCTTTGAATTTACTGCCAGAATTGCCTAAAGAGAAAAAGTGAAAAGGCTAAAGCTGGTACGTTTCAGCTATAAATGTGTGTCAAAAACCAACTACATTTTGACTGAGATTATGAATTTTATACAGGCTTTTCCCAGATCCCTTCATTGCATTTACTTGCCACTAACTGCTTTTAACAAAATTTCTAAATAACTTTTAAAAGCACTGAACACTGTTTGTCACTCCAGTGGCTATCCAGTGACAGAAAATGCTGTGCTCAAAGGACAGAAAAGTCATGCCGATCAAAGGTTTACTAATCAAATGCCAGTGCAAAAACAGACAGGTGACAAATTAAAGTAAACAACTTCATATATCAGTCAATCTTCAAGTCATCAAAACAACGTAAGTGCACTTTAAGACACAGATTCTGTACTAGAATTTAATGGACAAGTGTCTTCTTGTGCCAGTCCCATGCCTGGATAAATGCAGAGGGTTGTGACAGGAAGGGCAAAACGTTTGCCAAATCAATCATGCGAATTCGCTGTGGCAACCCCTGAAAGGGAACAACCGAAAGAGAAAAGAAGAAGAAGAGAAATTCTATACTGGAATTTAAACCCTTATTGAAGGAACACACACTGTAATAAAGCAATGTTTAAAAAAATCTATATGCCCTCATTTAGTGTGTTCATGGTGGTGGTGAAGAACTCTGTGTCACATATTGGTCCACAGTTGTCCATTGTTGTTTAATTGGGTTTAAATCTGCTGACCGTGAAAGCTATAGCACACTCATTAAAATACTTGGTGAGCTTTAAACTTAACTACAAGGGATGTTCAAGACAAACCATGATTTGTGATGAAATTTCTCATGAATGAAAGCGTACAAGCAATTGAGATTTCACAAGGACTTCAAGGACAGAATGATGATGAGACTCTTAGCGCAATAAAATATTTCAATGGTGTAAATGTTTTAAAGAAGGCTGTATGATCCCAGTCGTCCTGTAAACAGTCAACAGATAACCTTTTGCTGTACACACAATCATTCATGAACACTACTTGCACATTACAGGAACTCTGCTAGTCCAGACCTCACTCGCGGTGATTTCAACATGTTTGGTCCATTAAAGGAGTTCTTTGGAGGTCAGCATTTCAGACATGAAGTCCAATCATGTCTCCGATGTACTGAGAAAACCTTCTACCTTGATGGTATCCAAACACCAGTAAAATGCTAGGATAAGTTCATTAGTGTTATACTGTATAGAGAAATAAAGGGAGTTTTCACTCTCATAATTTTGTTCTGTTATTCTGCACCATTAAAAGTCTGACTTTGACTTAAGCCTCCCTTGTATTAAAGTGCATATTATGTTTTTTTTGTTTTTTTTTGCAGGTTAGGGCAGCCATGGCATTTACCAAAATCTTTATGACTGTTTATGAATGACAGTCAGTAACTCAATTTATTGTTTGTCCTCCTTCACACACCTGGAAGCCATGCTCAGAGTTCTTATTCCTCTTTCATTACAGTTATTCATTTTGTGTCCTTTGGACACGTAATCTCTCGGATTAGGAGTGACTGGCAAAGGGAGGAACTGAAAGCAAGATCACTAAAGTACATATAGATCCTTTAAGAGAGATGAAACGTGTTTGGCGCAATGAGATATCCACATAGCCTGCAGGTAGATGTTTTAAAAGCAGGATACCTAAATAGTGTATTATTGTGTGTACCTACAGTACTGTATATGGAAGACTGAAACATTTCAACAAAGAGAAACGTGTCTCATTCACTGAGATTAAAGGCTCACGGTGGTCTTTGCTAATACCTGCATGACAACAAGAAAAACTGAGACAAAGGGGGAGGTGAGAGTGGATATAAGGTAGAAGATGTACAGTACCTCTTCCTTAACATTCAATAAGCCTGTCCTATGCCAGGACGTTTGTGACTGATGGACATTAAGGACTTACTGTATCGATAGTTCTTTTAACGGAGACAAGACTTAATTTTTTTTATTGTATTTAAATACATAGATTTACATAAAGTGTAATAAAGCATAATGTATTTATTTTTTAAAGGCTTTAGACCAGCAGTATTATCTGGAATTATCAACAAGCGTTAATTATGTTTATGGTTTTATATTAAGTGGTTAAGCATTAAATCCACGATGATCCTTTGAGCTGATCAGATCAGATGAGGGGTCACCACAGCAGACCATCCGATCTGCCCAACAACTTGGCACAAGTTTAAACCGGATGCCCTTTGTCACTGACCGTGAAACCCTCCTATTTCATTTGAGCTTGGGACCGGCACTGGATCTAGTGACTGGGGTTTATGCATTGGGTGGGAATCAAACCCGGACCTTCAAAGAGTAAGGTCGCTTCTTAGCTGAACCTGTTACTGTAAGATGTTATTTTTTAACTGATACCAAACTGTATCATATATATAAGATTTTACTTACTAAGTCTGATTCTAGAGTATTTACAGTAGCTTGAAACCATTTCTTTTAAACTAACTGTTCTTACAGATGTTTGGTCTTTGCAGTAACCAGGTCTCTACTCAGTGGAACACCAGTGGAAGATTTGGGACTAATGTCTTTAAACCGTTCCCTCTATCATCATCATCATCATCATCATCAAACCAGCAACTGAGGCAATATCCTTTGAAACAACGGTATTTATCACTCCAGTACAGTTTAGAGAACGGTCAAATCTGTGCAGAAGAGCACAAAATCTATTTTTTTACATTCTTAGTGATTTCATTGAAAGTGACCAAAGCACCCTCAAATATCAGAAAAAAATAAAGTTAGTCAAGCAGCTGATACTTATTCTTGTAATCAACTATGGCGCCCATGGATATCACTACATGATTTGTTTTTAACAAAAGGTCTAAAAAAGTTTTAAAGTTTAAAAAGTGCAATTCAATGCATCAATAGCAATGCTCAAAGACAAATCTATCTAACTGGAGTCAAAGTTTCTGTCTTTGTTGAACAAGGAAGACTTCATCCACCACTGCTACTTAACCATATACGCAGAGGTCAACAGGTTACGAATAAAAAATAAAATAGACCTCAACCACATAAAGATGGCTCAGATTGCAGCAAACATACATAAGAGTTAAGGAAGTGGGATATTTGTCATCCCTGCTCCAGTAATTCATAGCAAATGTCTGGCCTAGGAAGAAACAAACATTTCCTTCCTTCTAGCTATAGCGGTTGAAACTGTTTACTTTCGTTCTATACAGCTATATACTCTCCTCTCTTATTTCACATCTCTCTCAGACACACATGCTCACACACACTGACATTCCTATGAGATCAGATTGGCCGTTTCTGTGGCAACTCTGCCACTTAGCCCTGCACTACATATATTATTAAGTGGATTAGCTACAACCGCATAGTTAATAATGAGCGGGATCAGACTGAAACCTTCTTTTTACTTTTTCTTTATACACATACTCATCATACCCCAAATCCTAACTGCAAGGGCGATGAAAAAAACACATGAGACAGAGAGAGTAAAAACAGAGTGGCAGTAGGTGGGAACAGGAGAGACAAAAGCCTTGCTCACAAATAGAAGCTAATGCTAGATGGCTTGTAAAACGTCCATGATTTGTGACTTGTATCCTTTGGCTCTTTATTGCTGAAATCTGTTAGGATTCTGCCCTTTTTCTTAGCATATACTAAAGAGTGATCGCTATGATAGAGACTCTTACACACGTATAAGCAAAGAAATCTCTTAAAGTTTGTTTAGGAAAAGGCAACCACAGAATCACTGACTCTTTTCCTGTATTAACAAAATGTAAGTTTTTCACAGATATACTAAAGGAAAATTAAGCAATTATTACAGAATGCTTTTTTATGTTGTCAGTAACTTTGCACATGAATGAATGATTCACACATTGTCCAGTGCCACAATATTATCCACTCCTGTTTTATTTATTTATTTATATATTTTTAATAGGAATAGATCTTGAGTGAAATTATAGAGGTAAAATCATCTATAAGAACAAAGGCAAAGAAAAGAGTGCAAAATGGCGAGTAAATGAAAGGCAAACTGGCCATCCAATTCAGTGGGTTCACCTTTGACCTCCGTAGAAAGCCCAGTTAGGGAGCAAAGGATGAAAGGAACAAGGCTGAAACATGTCATAGTATACAGCTAAGAGAAGACAGTGAAACTCCATGGCAGTCACACCACACCCACTCCCTATGAGACCTTTACAATGATAATTTGATGCTTTCCTTAGCCATGAAAAATAACTATACATTAGAATGACCCCTTCAGTAACGATGCACCACGGGAGGTCAGTTAGAGAGCCACCATATACAGCCATCTGCAATCTCCAACACCACCAACTTACATATGGACAAAGATGTTGTAGGAAGACCACACACAATTTTATCCCCTCCCTCTGTTTTCTCCATTCAGAAGCCTACTAAAAGCCTAATCGTAGATTTGCTATTGTTTTGGTTAATCAGCCTCGGTTGAAAACAGCCTTTCTACATAGAAAAGTGAAGCAGGGGTGTAGAGTAAAATACAGTGTAAAATATGGTTTTGACTATTTTTATTTTTACTATATATTTATTATACTAGATATTTTTATTTTATCTACTATAACTTTTAATACATACATTGAAGACTCAAAATGGTAACGATACCTGTACTTTTTATGATGGGGAAAAACGTATTTGGAAAAGCACTTCCACTAGTCAAGTAGCTCTACACCATGTATCTCTTTACAGACTGGAAAAAAATCTTAATGAGAGGTAGCAAAGTTGGATTTGAGCAGGAATATAAATGTAAAGTGCACAGGAATTCCCAGCTGGCTCAATCTGGCTTGCTTGCTTGTATATCGGCTGTTACAGTGGCTTTAATTAACAGCTCTGAAACCCCCTAATCCTTATTGCAACTGCAATCTACAGAGATTAAAATGCCTTCAGATTTGTTTCACACAAAAGCAGGAATGCAACCATTTGGTAATATTTTGTTCTGACTGATAGCTTTGTTATGTTCTGATAATGAACTGAGACTTCCTGAAGATTCATATTTTAGCAACTGGCATGACACTCATCAACAAATTTCCTGGGTATACATGGTTAGTTTAAGCCCAAGATTTCAATGACACTCTTCTGGGTTCAAACTCTTACTGGGTTTTAAATGTGCCATTGAAATTAATATGGGATTGTAGAGAACATTGCATACTGTTAAAGGTAAACATATAATGGAAAGGGTAAACATGTGAGATAAACATGCAATAAAACACATCAATGGATTCCCTTCCATGTTTAAAGAGAGATTATCCATGCTTTAAAGTTTTCATAAAAGGCTTTCATTTAAATCCTGGGTGACATTGCATTTTGAAAATTTCTACTTTGGGTGGAACTTGCTTTCCCCTCTGAACTCTTCAGGACGGTTAAAAGCACCTTTTCAGACAACAGAGGACAAATTGGCTGAGCTGATTTACGATGGGAGGATCTCAACACAGTTACCATTCTTTGCCTTTTAAAAAAAGAATGTGTGTGTGTGTGTGTGTGTGAATACAAAGTAGAGGACTATACATTACATATATAAAAGTAATAATTACAACCCACCTAAATTTAACACACTCTCCAGCCCTTCTTTTCTATAGATCAGCAGCAAGGCATTGATCGATAGCTTGAAATAAAATAATAATTTCCTCAATACCCTCACCTCTTAGAGACACCACACACACCACTTTCTTGACTTATCCTGACCCATTTAACCACAAGATGTGAACTCCTCTTCATAGTAACAAATATAAGCATGGCGGGAATGCCGGACAACCTAGTGTAACTTCAAGCCTCGTTTATAAGACGTGTATAGAATTATGAAACATGTTGGTGTATGATTATTTTATGACTAGAAGTATATCTTTATGGTTGTTCCTGTGGTTTACATTAAATGCAACTTAAAGTTCTAATTAACTAAATTATACTTTATGGTATAAATGGAAAATAATTACTTCTTAGAATCACTGTCATCTCCTCTACCTTGAGAAAGCGCTTGAGAGCAAACGTTTGCATACCCTTTGACACAACATAGAAGCAACATGCAATTAGTGTGTTTCACTGAGGTCACAGCATTATCATACATACGTAGTAAAGTAGTCCGATAGTGTGTGTTAGGAGGTATCCAGGAAAAAAGAAATCACTCCACCACAAATGTGGTTTAAATATTGCAAAATAACTAAGGATTTAACAGTACAAATATTTGAATGCGTATTAAAATACTGTACATCCCACACAGGACACTTGATTTAGCGTGCATTGTGATCTGCGTGAATGCGGTATACCTTTATCTATGGCAGATATTCTCAATTAAGTCTGTTAATTCAAACCAATGAAAGAAGAAGAAGAGGTTGCTAATTAAATACAACGTCAGAGATATGAAAATTTTACTTATTTATACTATTTTCCAGTCAGAATGACATCATTTTAAGTTGTGGCCTGATCGAAAGACGAAGCGGGACAATTAATGTTAAGAGTTTTGTTAGTAACATGTTAGGCAGCTAACTCTGGGGGAGTGATGTGTAGTTTCTTTCTTTCAGTAAAGCTGTATATTCAGTGTTTTAGATAACAAACGAATTTGTCTGCATGTCGATCAATCTAAAACTAATAGCTGCAAATACAGTATACCTCGTTTAAAGGTAAGAGGTTTTTACTTTGTTAATTTTAATTTGACGTCACTCTATAAACAGGGAAAATCATAAGGCACTTGACTTGATTTTACCACCAAGATGTAGAAAGAGAGCATTTAAATGTGCTCTTTTTTGTGCATTCTTCAAATGTTCAGGAAATTATGTTCAATTTGCCACTGTTTACAAGTTTGTACAAGTTTATATGTAAACAAGTTAAAAAGTTTTTTCCCCACTTCAGTGTACCGGAAAAGGTAACTGTGACTTTTGCATACTCTTGTACTCCTGCTAATAATCCGCTTATTCTTCTGAAGCATAAAACACTTTCTCATATTCCCTGAGCATCCTTTAGATGCACTCAGTTGGATATTTGACCCTGTGGCTTACACATTCTTCCTGACACTACTCAGAGAACTGTGTTACGTCATGCATTTTCTTTATATATTTAAAATACAAGAAATAAATTCTGTTGACTTTCCCCATGTTTTAGATGAATAAGATATAATCACAATTTATTTATAGATCAGTTGTCATACTGTATGTTGGGATGCTAACCGCTATGTACTTTAATAATATCAGCTATTTATTTGGAGTTCAGTACAACCTTGTGTTCTCCACTCTTAAATTTTATTACAGCGTTGTCCTTGCACTGCCGTTTCAATCTCTCCTACTCACTCCACATCAAGTCTAAATATATAAATGTTTTAAAATTATGCCTAGGGCTGTTGATAATAGATCTGCCCTTGCTTTACTTAACGCCTGAGGGGGCTCAGAGAAGAAGAGGCTTGGAGTGTGTGGGTGCTAAAGGGAGCTCTTTATTTCTCTCACTGCAGGATTTTGTTTGGGCCTCTTTCTTACTGAGACTTACAGGTGGATTGTACATGGATTTGCAAGGTGCCACCTAACTGGTTGAAATGTCATGAATAGGCTTTGTGCGTGTGTGCGATCTCAGAATCACTTGGGAGGTCAAATGGAACTCACAGGGAATTTTACCTATTCGGCGTTGCAAGTTAACCAAGAACTGTCACAAATATAGTCTTGTCAGTAATATAACTGCCTTTTTGAAATGTAGCAAACACCCTAACACAAAAGAACCCCTAAAAGTGGTTGCAAAAACAGAGAAGTTACATGTTAGTCACATGGAGACATTCCTTTCATGCTTGCTGTGCAGTGTTGATTAACCTTGACGCCTGAAAAGGCTCAATTCACACGCCACCCACACAATGTGTACACATCGGCCAATCAGCAACCTGCCTTATCTTTAATGAGAAATCAGATTAACCCAAATGCTTTAATCAGATTCAAATAAAGATGTCATCTAAGATTACTTCCAGTGTCAGAAAGCATTGTATTTGAAAGTGAAACTTTACATGTCTTTACACTATATACAAGATTGTACCCTCATCAGACATCAGTCTGTTAGTTAGCCTTTCGGCTCCAGTCGAGGGGTCGCCACAGCGGACCATCCGATCCGCACAGAACTTGGCACAGCTTTTATGCCAGATGCCATTTCTGACACAACCCTCCCGTTTTATCTGGGCTTGGGACCGGCAATGGATCCAGTGGCTGGGGTTTGGGCGGGAATTGAACCCTTGCCATCTGCATGGCAGACTGAGAAACCTACCACTGAGCCACGAAAGCCCATGATACAACAGTGTGTACAGGGTTTAATCTGCTTTTAAAATGTCAGGTTTCATTAATTCAGGAGAACCATGAAACAGTGATTTTTTTTGGAAAGCCTGATTCATCAAACATGATGGCATGTGAAAAAATATAACTACCAGCAAGAAGATCTAAAAAATAAGACAGACAAACAAGATGCTAAATTGTATGTTGGTATTATACAGATAAACTTAAGGCTGGCTGGTACAGCTATGCTTTCCTTAAGACCTAAAACTCAAAGCTTATTATTCAGGTTTATTTTTTTTTATCAGTAACTACTGTACATAGAACCTACTAGTAGGAAAGGTAAGGAATTGGTCTTGTCCTTACAATAGATCCTGGAACTTTAAATGGTCCCCACTAAGGTGAGAAATATGGCTGGCAACTGGAGCACAGCAGGGCATGATCATCTTGACGACAAAAAAAAAAATTACATATAAGGGTTAAAATTAAATGTTAATAGCACAATGTAAATGACCAAAGTCCTTTGAAGCAATGTAGTATATGTTTAACTTGTTAAGTTCTCACAATAGAACAACACTATGTTACCAATGTTTTAAGATACAAATAGGGCACAACGTGGGCAAAGACCAAAGGCACCTATGCCCCTCATACTGGTGTAAACATCTTTTTCTCCTTCTTCTCTGTGGTCTGGTATACAGGTTTATACCCATCGAATTTCTGCAAGATTGCACTTATTGTTGTCAACAGCAGAAAAATCCCATAATCCTTCCTCTATTAATCTATGCTAGATTTTGTGCTAATGTGACATACGCAATTATCGTGTGAATTAGTGTAGAAAATAATAACTATAAAAGGCAATTTAGAACTGTGTTCGTCTCTTACATCAGAACAGCTGGCTTCAGCTTGTTAGTTATTTCATATCTTACATGGCCAGAACATGTAGAAATTCCACAACTGAGATCTGGGAGAAACAAAACAACTAAAACGCATCCATCAAAAATGTTTTTCAAAGCTCCCTGACAAGCTCCTGTAACATTCAGCTGTTACACTGTTTTCAACAATTACATTATGACTAATATAAAAGAGGAAGAAGAAATCATTATGGTCTGGGATACAGAAGAAAACAGGCTAATGATATCATATCAAATATCCATTAGGACATTTTTAAATTGCTCCTCTTCGCTTGGTTTCCAAAGCGCCCATTTAAAAAGTATCCATGACTTGGTTATTTGCACTTTGGGTATTCATTTGGGATTGCCCTGGTCACATGGAAAAAGAAGAAATGCTGAACTTTCGTATAGCCTGTGACAGATTTAAGGAGCTTAAACCAAGCACACTGCTGCAGTTTGTTAACAAAGACTTTAGATGGGAATGAAGGGTTAGGGAACAAGCACGATTACATCAAATTCTGGGTTCTGGGTTGTACGATCAACATAAGCGTTACTACTTCCAACCATCAGACTGATATAGTAAATAGTGAAGCCTTGCTCTTATTGACTGAGGCCTCTTTGAAGCATGTGGGTATGGGTATGTTTTAAGCTATACAGTATAATAAGAAAACTGTTTAGTCTTGCTGTATAGATGTCTGTGGTGTTATGAGGTATCTGATGTGTTTGAAATGTTAGGGGCCTCCCTATATCCTGATGCATCTCTGGCATGTAGAGAAATGTGCTGGGACACAACCCGAAAGCCCACAGTCCTCAATTAGATAAGTCACCATCACTCAGCAGCACATCAGTCCATGTCAATGTGTGGACTCATAGTTTACAAAACTATCCTGCTAAGCATTAGTGTTTCCAATGATATTTCCATTTTTTTCCCCCCTCCAGATCACTTTAAGTAGCATATCAGAAATGTGAACATCCATAAATGACTTAATCTTGTCCGAGCCTGAGGTGGCTCAACAGTATCAATAAACATGACAGTGTCTAAGGTCGCTGCTGAGACTATTTAACACAAATGGCAAAACCTCCTCCCCTGAAGCAGAAGTGTCATGTTCAGGCTCTGAGTCATGTACTAGAGAGTAGAGACCTTAATATACTTTATATTTTAAGGGCAATATATTTATCCCAGTGGCTGCAAATGCAGCATAGCTACATAATGATACACTGACTTAGTAAGGCTTGTTGTCTAGCAACAGATATTTTGTTGATAAATTGATGCAAAAAACATACTGTACAGCAATCTGAAAGCATCCAAACCAAGTAATGGAAGTTTTGTATACAATATCTCGATAACTCTCCTAACAAATTTGTTGGTAATTAGCATATTGACTAAAAATTTCTCTTTTAAAAGAGCCAAGACATGACAAGATGGGACATAGCCGAAGAGTCACAGAAAGTATAACAATAGCTTTAAATGTCTTTAATAGGATTTAACCCATTTACTTTCTCAAATTTAGGGCTCTCTTAACTCTAAGTATGTAGCTCAATGGCCTTTATATACTAGCAGTGCTAAGTGAAGATGTAGGCATCTCTAAATAGATAGCAGGAGGTGTAGAGCTGATCAAAAATAACTCAAAAGGTCTAGTGTGTCTGCCTCCTCACATGCTTGCAATGAAATATAAAATTAGTTGGGGAAATATTTACTGCCATTTTTATACCCATCATCACTAAGAGAAGTATCGTCATAAAAAGCTCTATTGTTTAATTATGGTTCAGTTTATTCTAGGGAATCGAGCTCCATTGCAGTTGCTATGAATTGTTCTGAGGGAAATTCCGTACATATGCGAGCGTGGCCTTTACAATACTTTACCAGGATTACTGTGCACTTGCATGTGCTTAAACTGGATATTGTGACAGACCTAATAACCACTTGGCCCAGAACTTACCTGATAACTGTCAGCAAGTGATATGCTGGATTTCTTCGCTCTGAAGCGGCATGTCAATCTTCAAGATCTTTTATGCACACTAAGTGGGGATGAGTTAAAAATACTAGATGGATGGTCGAGTGAGAGAAATGAATAGATTGGGGTGTGTTTCAGGGGGTTAGGGGGGGATGGGCAGCATTTCAACTTCCATGGACATGTCTTGGCATTAACTCCATCAGTGTACCTGGAGAACAAGAGCCCTGGCCTCAACCACATTCCTTCTCATCACACTAGATCTCTGTTTAGTCCTCTCCCACATTCCTAACTTGTTCTAGGGGCCCGAATGTCTCATCTCCCGACAGACAAGATCTGATCCCCAAACATCACCCTTCAACCCCTATCCCAACAGCATTAAACAGCCTTTCAGGACTTTTCAGAGCTTTTCCCCAACATCTTCATAACCCATTCTTCACAACTTTTCCTCTGGCATGTATGTGATCTAATGCCATCTTTTGTAGCACTCTAAAGGGAGAATCTGGGTAGATCTACAACAGACAGCACTGTAAAAAGAGTTCCAAGTACAACCACTTAATGAAAGGTACTGAAACTATTAACTATGAAAAGAAACCCAGTGAAATGATTTTTGAAGGATTTCATTAATTACCCAAAAATGGCATTTTGAAATTATTGCTGCACTCTCCAGCTACGATATGCCTTGAGAAACATCAAACGCACAAATTGGTTTGTCACACATTTTGACAAAAGATTGCTTTGCATTACAACAACAATTATTCTTATTCATATTATTATTACTGTAGCTGTTGCTGTTGCTATTTATGATTATGCAAGTTATTTAACTAGTCAGTTAGTGTGTTTGTTTGCTGGTTTGCTGCTTTCAGTGTATCAAAGGCTAGAGCAAGAGATTGACTATCTACTAGAACGCTTTGTTGGCGATCCAAAGTACTGTAAACTCCCCTGAAAGTGTCCTTCCTGTCCTTGCAGCTGGCCATAGTTTATATAACACTGCCTTTCAGATAAATTCTAGGCAGGACACAGAGATAGACCCGATGTCAAAGAGAGGTATTCTGAACAAATATACTGAATAAATGTGCAATAACTATATCTAAGACATAAGATACAAATAGAGAAAGATGAAATATAATTAGAGAGGAGACGACTTTATTAAAATGTACATCCTTCCTTACACTGTGCATTCTATACCTGAGAGTATCATGTTGGTTACGCACTACAAATAAAATCCAAATTATTCTCTCTTTTAACTTATGTAGGTACATTATGTAACACTGAGGCCACCATCTGCCTGTACCAGTGTGTCATCAGACATGGTCAGTGTATGCACAGAAGGACCTGGCTGCATGGTGTGAAGTCTGCACTTAAAAGCAACTGTAATATCACAGGGCTATGCCATGGAAGATAATGACTTGAACTGTAGAAAAAGAATGTAGTGAAGCAGGAAGTCAGGAAGCTGAATCCAAAGAATCTCATCAGTCTCTGGACACCCCATATGTGAATGTTATAACATAGCTTGAAAACTGATATCCTCGTTCTGTGAAATATAAACAGCATAATCTCCTTATATATATTTGGTCTCATCAACTTTCAGCCTATTAATACTAAGGCTTGTCAGATGATGGAATTGCACCATTAGATACATTTATACTGATTCTCATTGCATTTATATATTAAAAAAAAAACAAAAAAACAACAACATTGCATTTACCATGACAGAGATAAGTTAATATGAATCACATATAAAACCATCGTTACAATGATGTCAAGGATTCCATGGGCTATATTTCAGTCCATCACATCCAAAACAGGCATGTTAGGTTTTACTTATGTACAATTTTAGACCTTAGGGTTTTTGTCAAGATACATAATTTGGCATATTCCAAAAACCAGTCTATACTGGGTAATCGGAACCAGACTTTACTCCAACAGCTGATTTGTTGTGGATCTGAAAGTCTTTGCCTAGGTGTATGCAAAATTTTGGCAGGTTATATACAGTATGCTATAACTCGCAATCACTAACAGATGTAGAGAGGTTGTTTTTGTTTTAGATTGGTTCAATTGTCTTGTATCTACACAAAGCAAAAACATAAAACCCAACAACATAAAAGTGACCAATGCATAATTTGTGTGGTGACCAGGAACTCAGTCATTATTCCAAATCAGATAATGAGTTATTTATGTTTATATACAGTACATCAGTTATAAGAGTTGCAAGAACACACACCGTGAAAACCTGCAATCTCGAGTACAGGAAGAAGGCGATGCCTACTCATTAAACCACTCATTATATGATATTATCTATTAACAGTGTGAAATTAACCAATAATATACAACAGTTATATGTATAGTATGATGTAATGTACAAGAAGTCTATATTTAACAAAACGATACCCCTATCTCATCTATGCGGTTTCGCACAGTGGCGCACAGTAAGTACGGTTCATCACGATTCACCGCAAGTTTTGGCACTGTGATTACATCTTTCCGTTCGAAAAATTAAACATGTTTAAATTCATGTTAAAAATTAAAGATGTGCCTAACACCGCATCTCACCGCGAGTCAATCTTAACTTGAATTTGTTCCAATAATTTCCAAAAACTCTGAAAAACAATGAAAATCTCTATGCTCTACATAGATTACCATGAAATACAGTGTAATAAACATGGACACTTGAACTTTAGACATTGTATAAAAGAAGAACGAAGGGAAGAAATACACTTTTTGGCTACTGAGTCATATCTTAGATCTTTATGGGTGAAAATTATTTTCCTACGCTTGTGCTCTCTATCTTTTAGGGTTTGTTTTTTTTTTTTTTGCATACCCCTACCTCTCTCTTCTATATATGTACTTTGGGAAAACTTGGACAAGGACTGATTCATTACTATTATTCTATTCATTACAGGACCAAATTTGGACTTGCACAGATGTAAGGCTGTGAGTCTGTCTACATATGACAGTCTACACAGCCCATGAAAAACAGTACATTATGATTTTAATGCTGAACTGTTACATCACATCCTATAAACATTTATGTGGGCTATGAATCTCTTTTAGTTAGAGCCTTTAAAACTGCATTTTTCATTTTACCTACATTTCTACTTATGTGTCAGACACTTATATATACGAATATGAGAGTGATGTGTATCAGAAACATCCTCTCCCTGGTGTTAATGCACACGTGTGGGTTCTGTGGTGTCTCACAGTGACTTCAGGAAATGGAGCTTAACAGGTCAGAACTTAGTCACAACTACAGCTGTATAGAGAAACAATGGCCTTAAAATCCAACCAGAGCGAGGGAAATTCAACAGAAAACACAATTATGGACCAGGTCCCAGGAGAACATTTACCCCAACACTGTTTTTTTTATATTATGTTAAAAGTGTATTATGATAAGGAGTTGGTAGTTTAAGAGGCACTTCCACAGTAATCTACCACTTCTGAAGCTGCTCACTGGACCATTTAACAGTTAACAATAACATTAGATGTTTTAGATAGGTTTTTGATTTTTGTTCAGCCAAACAGCTCCCAGTGCCCTCCCAATTTGAGATAATTACTTATAAATGTTGTCTCATACCAGTACACAGAACTAAAAAGTAGGCTGAACACACATGCAGTCATTAAAGGAAACTTAACAACCAACCAGTGAACTGTAGCCATGACCCCTCTGACCAAGAACTGGCCTTGTCCTCATGGGTGCAGTCACGAAAAGGAAAAAGACAACTGGCTGCTATTATTGTATCAGTTAACTATTAGGCAGGGAATATCTGAATTTTGAGGAAACAATTAAAGACTTTGCATGAAGAATAGCAAACATTGTCAGGCTTTAAAGCAAGTTTTAAAACATTAAATTATATTTTCAATAGACATCCATTTGTAGTCAGTTGAGTTTGAAAAGCTTCTGAAATTCTGATGATCTTCACAATTCATTCACGTTTCTATAATGTATTAATGTAATGAGCAATCTGATCTGTACTAACTGCACTACACAAAAATATATATTATTTATACATAGAATGTTTTTTCTTGGAAAGCCCTTTATATTCAGTTTTTTTTAAACATTAGTCACTTTACTGTTATATGCAGCTTAGCTGTAAAAGCATATCTTAAAGCACAAATAAGGCTTTAAATAAGACATTACGTTTATAAATTTGCAGGCATCCAGTACACATTTCCTTCTAAACAGCCAGCAAACCAAACAGGGAATTCCTTTACTACACTAAGAGGAATACAACTCATGTGGGACCTGCTTCACCAAGCATAAATACAGGTGACTGGAAATTTCTTTTTCTGTTTTAGCAAAGCCTGGTAGACAAACACATGTTTCGCCTACGCTTCTTGCTCCAGTACTACGAGGTTAATAAACAATTTAAGCTCCAAAAACCTCTTTTCTAAAATCGTCCCGGAAACTTTGTTCAAAGATCTGGGAAGAATTAGAACCAATCAGAGCCTTACACGATATCATCTTTGCAGAGACAAGAAGGAGGCCCGGTTCTAAGAAAAACGCCTTAGAACTTCTACCTTAGTCCATTACTCAATCTATAGAGAGATTCTGTTGATATCATGAAAGTGAGGCATAAAAACAGAGAAGGAGCATGATGAAAAGAGTGATAAGGAAAAAGAGATGTGGTCTATGATCCTCTGTGTCTCTGTATCCTGTTGTATGAACCAGCTGTGGATCATTTCGGATCATTTCCAACTGACCTAGACTCGAACTGGAACAGGCTTTCTAATGATTAAATGAGTGATTAGATATGGCATTTAGAAGAAAACAGACATTACAGTTTAACTAACTGTAAAACGCTTGTGTGAGGGTGAAGTTAAGGGAGGGGTAATTGCATTAAGGCCTTATGTGAAAAGCTAAAACCTGAGGCTGAAAAAAAAAAAAAAATCTGGCCATGATGGAATTTAATGAAATGCTGTAATGTACTTTAAATAGCTTTTTAGCGATTTACTACCTGTTGCTTTTTCTTTCTCACTGCATGTGATGCTGTGATCTGTGACATCACAGTAATGGCTTGATTTATGGATATTATAACTGTTTCTTTCTCACAGGCCCAGAAGGAAACTGGAAAACAGGTGAGTGGGGGCATGTAAAGCTGTTGTGGTATTTATAGCTAAGAAGGGTGGCTTAAAGGTCAGCGACGCTGTGAGGTACTCTACCTGCAGTATTTAACGAAAAAAGGAAGTACTGATAATGTAAGAGTATCCTTCTCCTAACAAGGTGGGCAAGAAAAATGGGTCAAATGAAAGTAACAGAGAGGTTGAACAAAAGGGAGTCAGTAAAACAGAGCAATAAGGATGTGTGTTCCCTATTTTATTACCTGAATGCTTAATACTGTACATGTAATGATGCCATTGTAATAAATGGTTAGGCGAATTAGCAGTGATGTCTGGACATAAATATCTCATCAATTCCAATCCATGCAAAGGAGCGTTGAAGTTGTTTTGACCACTTGTGGTGGCCCAGCACTTTACCTTGAAGTGCTCTAACATTTAAGAGCTTAGACATGGGGCTAAGATGAAGGTTCACCCAGTTCACTAAAGGTTGCGGACTAAGCTGAGGCCTGTCCCGTTACACATCTTTGAATGCCATCATGGAAATGCCATCATGGGAATGTTTGTCTGCAGGGCCTGAAGCCTGCAGGGAAAATACCTTTCTGCCTTCATTCCCCACACCTGAAGAGCCCCCATTCTGTACTGAGGAGAGCACAGGCAGTGAATGATTAAATTTTATGGACCTTAGTGAAATTTTAAGTGAGTAGAATAATAGCTTAGAAAGGTATTATTACAATCCTGAACGGTTTATAAACTCCTATTGGAATATACTGCATGGGCATCCAAACTGTCTATTAGAGATTACTATTTAGTAGGTTCTTATGACAAAACATGGCCATCTACAGTACATTTTTATTATTATGTTAAACAACATAATAATGTAATCATCCTCATTTACTAGGGAAGCTGTTATAGTTGTTATAGCAACAATTTAGACAGTATACTTAGAAGCCTAATTCATTAACATGATTCTGCATACAGTATTTATTACATCTGGACCATAGAGTTACAGTATTTTCCTAAAATCTAAGATCTTTGCAAATATCATGGTAGTTTTGTTTTTTTTAACAAAGTAAGTAGTGTTGTAAAAGTTTAAGCCTCTTTTTTATTTTAAAGCACTGAAATATAAAACATGACCACTATCAACAATATGTTTTTACTTTTTATCGTTTTCCTTTGACTAAAATAACATACCTATGGTCTCTTTACATTCACTCCCAGACAGGTGATAAAAAAGAGAATGTCAGTAAGGACAAAAGAAAAAAACTGACTGAAGACACAGCTCACTTCACTTCTTTTCCAATTTCTTCTTGAAACCACCTTTCTGACAACCGCAAAAACATCACCTGACCAGACTTGTAGCTGAACACAGAAAAAGTTTTTCAAAAGGACATATATGTACATAGGAATTCCGGGTGAAGTGATGAATGAAATGCGAGCGTTAGAAAAGAAAAGGGACACGGCCAAACAGTGGAGGTAAAGCACGAAAAGATTCAATGGAAAGAAGGAATTAGAAGGAGAAATGGCACTAATCCATGTAAACGCTGATAGTAGGAGCTCTGTTTGACAGATGACATTTAAGAAGGGGGAACAGGCATGTACTTACAGCACTTTCATGAATAGATAGATGTCACTGTATTTTAGCCTGTGGAAGGTGTCTTTAAAAAAAACAACAACAAAAAACTTCAAGACAACTATATTTTTTTCTGCCCTCTGTCCCAATCCTCTCTTTGCCTTTACATGTCGACCACAGTAACTCACTGCTCTCAGTTTGTGTTAAAAACAAATTAGAAAAATTTGGGCAAAGTGAGGATTTACTCGCTTGCTTTAATTATCCACTCTTGGGAATTATCTGTTCTTCTGAAACCTGGAAAAACTAAATGAATATATAACTAATATGAGAATTCCAGTCCTACGGTAATCCAGATATATCGGTCAATACCAATAGGTAAAATGTATAACATTTGGAAATTCATCAGCTTTTACATTTGCAGAACAACCATGAGAACTATAAAAATAACCACATTCACTTTGCCTTAAATGGTACTTCCTGGCCCTGGTATTAATCATTATGCTTTTCTTTTTCAAGGACATTGTAATCAAATAAAGGCAGCAGGAACTATCACTGAATATAAATCATTTTAACCATATAACAGTGAATAGTGATAAAATGATGCATACGAGTAGCTCTTGAGTTTAGAGCTTCTAAAAATATAAGCCATTTATCTGCTTAATCTACTCTAGACAATCCTTCATTAGCAGCATCAGAATTAAAGAGGTGTGTAAAATGAGAAACGGCTTTCTAAAACTTTCTGTACAAACAGTTATGGCTTTATCAAGTTCTGCATGTACGTGCTGCAAGGACATGGCCTTTTATGAAGGAAACCTTTCTCGAAGGGTTATGTCTTTTCATGGCGTTAAACTATCACCTTACTTCTTGTTATAATAATTCTTATCACAGGATAAAGTCGAAAGAAGAGACAGAGAAACGTTAGAATAAAAGCAAGGGAAAAGCTCGGCAATAGAAATACTAGATTGAAATAGAGCAAGAAACACAAACAGACACCAACAAATCTCAGTGCTCTATGGGAGTAATGAAAAGACAAGAAAGATAACTATTGAGAGATGTACAGTAGTCAGTTTCGAGTGTGATCAATCGAAACACGTGATAGTGCGCAGGCTCTAAAGAAAACATGAGAGTAAAAGGGATTTCCTTTCTGAGTTGTTTTCATTGCTGCATTAAGAAAAACAGTTACTTCTGCATTTACAACCTTCACCATAAACAGCAGACAAGGGCCCATCTATAAACATTTAGTCCGTGAACCATAAAGGTGTTAAAAGTGCTGGCTGACGGCAGTAGTTTAGATTAGCCTCAAACGAAACCTGTACCCTCAGGGCAGAGATATATCAAGGAGGGGCACTAACAAATCACACAGGCATCAGAAAGCCTCAGTTTAACCTGCAGGAATGTTCTAGGAAATTGACACCTGCAGCAAGACAGAAAATCTCTCGACAAGTTCTACCAGGCAGCCCTGGAATTTTTTCTACCACACATGGGGAGGGAGGGGAGCCGCCGGAGATAAGACCTGACTGACTAAACAGTCCATGCATATAACTATCAAAACATCTTGGTTCAGAAGGAGTGATAGCTTTGGGAAAGTGTGAAGTGTCTCTGTGATAAGGGATGGTCAGTTTGCCCTTGTTTACTGCAGGTTCTCAATTATCTCTCCAGTTCTCTCAAGCATGGCTGCCCCGGTAGAGCGCTCACACACTGCACAATCTAGGTGTGTGTGTGTGTGTGTGTGTGTGTGTGTGTGTGTGTGTGTCTGTGTGATACAAAAGCAATCTTATAATGATCCGGACTGAGATGTCCATTTTGTAACTTTGTAACTAAGTCATTGAGCAAAAAAGTAGTAAGTAGATAAAGCAGCAACAAGTACTGGAAGTAGTTATATTTTCACTAGTACTTACCAAGAGGTTTCTAAGTCTCCATATTTACCTAGTAATTATTAGTAATATTACTTCACCGTACCCATACCCATACTAAGTATCCATATCGTCACTAGTTCAGTTCTTTACTAACTACCCATACTTTCCCTAAGTACTCTCACTCTAAGTACCCATACTCTCCCTAATTACCTGTACTCTTAACGATACTCACAACAAATCCTATTAATTACCAATGCTGTCTTTAATTCACCCATATTCTCACAGAGCAACTTCCCTAAATGTCTATAATCTCGCTAGTACTTTGCAACATCATAACTTTATTACAAAAAAGTTGAAAATGAAATAAATGGTGCTATTAATATTTTAGATATAGTATAATCAGCCACTTTCCAGTCATATTTAGTAAGTCATATCAATATCAATATTACAATATCATATTTCCCAACAACAGCATGCAATATGCCTAAATGGAGAGCATATCCTTGTATCCATAACATGTCTGCTCATATAAAGGAGTCTAAATACACATTGAGTATATAAGCCTTTTAAATAAATATAAAAGCATAGCAGGACATAGACATAAATATGAAACACTGTACTGTTCCAGCAGATAAAATGGCCATATAAGAAAAATTTTAGGAACTCAATAATGTTGTAACAAAAGGATATACTTTAATGGATGTGTGTGTGTGTGTGTGTGTGTGTGTGTGTGTGTGTATGTGTGTCTGTCTGTGTGTGTGTGTGTGTGTGTGTGTGTGTGTGTGTGTGTGTGTGTGTGTGTGAGTGAAACAGCTAGAGATAGAGTTAGGAGAGATAAAGTATATTGCCTTATCACATGTTACAGCGCTTTGATCACGCTGTGTGGCCTCCTTATTTTAAAATCAGTTTTTTTCCTTTATTGCTGTTTCCAAGTTGCATACTGTATAATGCTGTTCAACAAACACCCCTGGATTTTCTAGAAGCCTTGAAAATTTACTTATCCATAAGGCATAATACACAACATTGTAGAAAACTTGAACCCAGCACCTTACTGACATTACTGGCATTAAATGCCCAATAAACCTTACTGTATATCCACTTGTCAAACTTTTGTGGACACTCGACTATTGTGTATTTTAAGTGATTATATCCCACTATACGCTGTGGCATTAAGATATCCCTTTACATTATCTTATGGACCCGAACATGTTTTAGCATGATAATGCCCCATGGCACAAGGTAAGCTCTATTAACACACACTTCGCCAAATTGATGTGGCCTGCACAGAGCCCTGACCTTAAACCTCACTGAACCCGCAGACCGTCTCATTCGACATCAGTGTCTGACCTCACTAATTTTTTTTTTGTGACTGAAAAGAAAAAAACCCACAGTCACGCCCCAAAAAAATTTATAAAAAGCCTTTCCAGAGAATGGAGGCTATAACAACAACCAAAGTGTGAATAAATGTAAGTGTGATGGAACTTTTGCCAACGTTGTGTATTTTGTTTTCCTATTGTGGGTAATGTGACCTATTCATGATGGTTAACAACCATAGATACATTAGTGTTGATGAGAACCAAGCGTGAGTGATTTTAGTCTTGCTCTATGGCAGACTTCAGTAAAGCTTAAATGTATACATAATGAGTACTTTCAAATTTCTAATTCATTATATTAAGTCAGGTATTAAGTCACACAGGTTGTTTCCCATTACAGCTAATAGAGTACAGTAGGTGAAATGCATCAAATTGTCAATTTTGGCAAAAATCAGTTGCTCAATATCTTATCTTCCTGATTCTTTAACACATAAGAAATGTTAATCCTAAACATTGTTTTAAAGCACTTTAATGAACACTATCCATGCTAGTTATTCCTGCTGCGATAAAAAAAAATGCATAGTTTTTTTACTATAAAAACATGCTGCTGGTTATTTTAAGAGTTATCTTAAGTTATTTTAGGGGTAGCAGGGAAATCACCCCCCATTTATAACTATTATAAAAATAGGATATTAATGAATTTTTCTGAGCCGCTCCAACCTTGTACTGGCCATACCGCAGCAACCGAACATACCGGATTATGTAATAAACTTGGTATCAAAATGGAGTATCTTGAGTTAAGAATCTGAAAATGTACATAACTCAAATCACCCAAAATCAAACTTAATACCTGATTGGATGTGACAGGTCACATTTACAGCTGCAGCCAGAGGTTTAGATTCACTCATCTTAAACATGAATATCATCGCCATATTGGCCTATAACCTGGTATTATTTCATGCAGCAGAAAGATAACCCTTTAATAGAAGAAAATGCCCAAAAGTTGGAGCACTTTTATTAGTTTTGCATTTTATGCATTTTTTGTTTATTATTTCTATGTGTATGGGGTCAAAATATACATACGCCCATTTAGAGTATTAATCCAGTCGTCCTGAAAGTCCTAAAATGTCTTTTGATTTGCCAACCTCAAAGCCTCTTTAGTGATCATGTATGACTACAGCTGGTAACGTCTCTGTGCCAACAAAAAAAGTACACAGTACACAGTACAATGGGAAAGTTAAAGGAGCTCAGTGCAGATCTGAGAAAAAGGATGGTAGACAAGTCAGGAATATCTCTTGGAGCTATTTCTAAACAACTGTTCATTCCAAGATCAGTTCAAACTTTTTATATTAGCAGCTGAAAGAACATTTATGCTTGGAGAAGTAAAGGTGATTTCAACCCTAAGAACACTGTACAGAATTTAATCCATTCCAGAGGCAAGGTCTTAATGCACACTTTCTCATTGTGAAATACAATTTCAAAACATTTAGAAAAAACATGTGAATAAAGTTAAATTTTAAATAAATATACATTAAGCCTCATTTAACTAGAAGAAGGAGGAATTCCTCGGCATTCATCAGCATCAACCTCAAATTATTAACTAGACAGTTTAATATTGGACAAAACACAGGTTCCAACAGGACAGAGACCCGAAAAACACATCACAGCTGGCTGTGACATGGATAAAGCAGGCTAATATTAAGCCTATGGAGCTTCAACACTATTGTAAATGTGTAGACTGTGGTTAAAAATTTATCACACACTTAATTAAACCAATTCTGCCAAAAAGAAAAGCCAGAAAACGACCAGTGCAACAAAATCTTTGGAATATTTTTGATGGGTTTATGTAAATGCTTCACCACAACTGTACATATAACCTTCAGAACCATTCCTACTTTTCATGGGATTCAAGTAGATGGCATATTGGGATAGTGTAAAGGGATGAGTATCCCATGCACATGGCATGAAAATTAACACAGATATATTTCGCATATGAATGCTTACATATTAGCCAGGCAAAATTTCATTGAGTTTATTTTACACCTGACCAAAGAGGGTTATTATTTATTTTTTGGGCTTGGGTTGACATTTGTTTGTCTGCTTTTTAAACTTGTGAACTTCAATGATAGGAGGAAAAGGTCCACACTATGAATACATTTAAATGATTTGTAGTTTTAGTACTATTATTGTAGAACCACTGACTTCACTATTAAAACATAATTATTTTCTTCCTGTATTAACATCTCATATTTAGTTTCTGCTACAATCATTGCCTTATATTGGAGAAATCATATTGTGAATTATAGGAATACATAAACCAATATAAAGTTTATTAAGGATTTTAGGCTATACAATCTTTTCTACTAAATATGTGAAAAATCATCATCATCATGATTTCCCTGTGATGCTTAAACAAGTGTATTTAAAAATAGTTATATTTTGTATCGAAATTAGCGACCTCTAGCCTTTTTGTGTCAGAACTGCAGGGTCGAACAGGTTGGGGAAATATTCATTAGTTTACAACCATTCCTAAAATAAAATAGATGAGCAGCTGCTTAATGTTGAAAATGTATTTGGTATAAGTACCTTTGTAGAATAAGGTTTACAATAGGAATAAAGATTAAAAAAAAAAACCTTCAAGGATTCTTGATAAATTTTTAACTTTCCTAGAACAGAGCATCTTGTGAACTTGTTTTGTGCTGCACTGGTTTTTCTGCTTCAGTTTTCCTAGTAGTGTTGGACACTCCACTTGACAATTACATGACTGACATTTTTTTATATTATTGCCACTGTTTCAAGATATGTACACAGATCGCCTGTTCTGATCCCATGCACATGAAATTTCCTTATAATTTCTTACATGATCTCACCCTCATAATGTCTCACACTATGCATGGAATGACAATGCAAAAAAAACATTTATAATAATAAAATTAAAATAATAATAATAAAAAGGAAAAAAGGAGCTGGCTATAACATTATGACAACCCTGATGTGTGTGTGTGTGTGTGTGTGTGTGTGTGTGTGTGTGTGTGTGTTTTCCCCTA
>JAOVVB010000043.1:7408211-7422319 GCA_028570985.1 Heterobranchus longifilis
ATTATTTAGCCTGGGCTTTAATAGTATACTGCAAAGGTCACCACAAAGAGCGAAGATTAAGATGAAAAGTTTGTATGTGGTCAGCTCCTACTGTATGTAACCGGGTAAAACCCAACCCAGATACTATTTTGCATATTCATGAGTAGAGGTTTAAATTAGTAATAATTTGTAACACTCTTTGTTCAGAATTACAGAACAGCATTCAACAATTACTGAAGCAACATAAAGATTTAATAAGACAGATGACTGTCTAACACATGATTCATTCAGGTTATCCAAATGTAGCCTATTTGAACTATTGTTTTATCAGTGACACTAGCTTGTGATGTAGGATAGTGAAATGTAGGCCTCAACACTGAAGCTGTGTGATACTTGAAAATTACAAAATACTAAATGCAAACCTTTAATATGTCACAGTACAGATTATTTCTGTTTCATGGAGAATGAGAATACGTATGTCATTTATCAAATCACGCTGATACTACTAGATTCAGGATGCTCAGAGCATACAGTAACCTGCTTAGTCGTTTGCACATCACCAGTTCTAGTAACAAGAGTCTAATAACAATAAACAACAGATAGACTACAGTATAGTTTGTAGTCCATTTATAGGACAAAACGTAAGGAAGGCAAATGAGATATACACAGACATGCAAGATGTACACAGACACCCATAGTTTTTAAAGGATAAAATGAATGCAACAAAATTTGTTCCTATAATTATTATGCTTACTGTTCGTTTTCTTCTTTTAAAATTGCAATATATCCATCTTTAAGTATGTCGAGATGTGATAATTCCTGATAAATTTCTGATTTTCAAAGAGGCTGGATTGTCAATCTGGTCAACTGTCCCAGAGACAAATAACTAAAAATTTTCAGGTACCCTGTTCTACAATTAATGAAAATGCAAAAACATGAATAGAGTCAGGATTTGGTCGATCTGGGCCTTCTGAAACAGATCTATTGAGAACAACCCTGTCATTCTATGCTTAGGGGCAAGTCAACAAAGTATTAATAATGCATTAATAGCTAAAGCTTACTTGCTAAAAAATGCTGCATGCATTTAACTATGGGTGTCCGTTTATTCTCTTATGCATCACTTATGCATTTTCTGTGATGATAAATAAAGCGCACTTACTGCGTGTGTAGAGTCCAGAGACAAGACAACAGTAAAAACCCAAAACCTGCAGAGTGAACAGAGGTGTGTGTAGGTGAATCAACTGATCAGTTACAACAAAATCGCAGATCAGCGCTGCTTCAAGCGCAAGAGAGTTGAAGTAACACGTCGCGTAAGTATAAACTACATGATGTTTATAACATGGTTAATAGGATGTTAGAAATAAATCCGAGTACGTACCAAAGCTTCATTTTGTGAGTTAGGAGAACAGTTTAAGGTGTCTCCTCTGTCCACCGGCGAGCAGTGGCTTCAGATCCTCTCCTTGTGCGCAGCGCGCTTCATCTGCAGCCAACACGCACAAAACACACACACACACACACACACACACACACACACGAGCAGCAAGATTATAGATCTACATACAGCCTAATAACAGAGTAACAGCGGGGGGGGGGAAAACCCTTGAAGCTGCAGAACCTTAAGGTGGAAAGGCGAATTTGAAGAAAAGTAAACTCACGGAACTCGCGTGCTGAAATCCGCTCGCTCGCTAAACGACTCCCGAAAACCTTCACGCGCAGTTTGCGCAGCTCAGACTCAGGGGCGGGGCTTGCGGCTGTCAATCACGCCGCCCTCACATCCCTGTACGCTTACAAAGCGGAGTAGTACTACTTCTGTTATCTCTACACAGTACTCTTATCACCTCTTATCACCACATTACAGATAATAGTATTCATTCAAGCGTTACATAAAATGTGAATCCGCTATACAACCTCACTATGCAATTATTATAAATTAAATACGTCCAAATTTAATAATATCTTAATTATTATTTATAATTACTAATGATCAGCTATCAAACACGAGTTTAGAATTAATTATCTAAGGTATGCGTTTAAAATAATTTACACACAAAGAAGTTGAGTAACTTGCTCCCCCCCCATATCATTTTTTTTTTTTTTTTTTTACACTTTTTTGCGTATACTGTATTCTGAAAAACCCATGAAATTCTCTTTGGGATTGCAAAGGTATGAAATAAACACGATATAGACATAGAAAAAGGTACATTTTGTTTCGAGATGTAAAAACTTTGAAGCTTGAAGTTTTATATACTTCATTTTGATCTAAAAATGTTGGTGCTACTGTACGTTCATTTCTTTACAGATCTCTTTCTTTTCACTCCTGGTTAAAAACAAATGCATTTTGTCAGATTTGTTATGTTGTGTAAATTGTATGCTAGTTTCATATACTGTAATCATTGTTTAAACATTCAGCCAATAAAATAATGATATGCTTCCTGGAAGCATGATAAAATAATAATTATATGTTTATTGTAATTATTTAAGATAAAATATCAACTGAATACAGATAGTCTATATCTCTGCCCAGATGCTATCCTACCACCTCCATTTCACGATGCCTAGAAATAACAAGAATAAAACCTCACCCTGATTAAAAGAGGGAATTTACACTTCTATTTGTCCATTATTTCCACCATAGTTTATATATCTTTTTTTGAGATGTTTATCATTAAGAATGATCAGTGTTGGGCCGATTGGGGGGGGGGGGGGGGGACTATCTGGTTTAAAGGCGGAGTAATTCGGAAGTAGTCCGGGCCGCAGGTTAAGGCGTCAGTGAAAAAGTTAAGGTCGCAGTAGAGGCAGAACTCCTATCGCTCAAGAGCCAGGCGACCTGAGAAGAATCCGCATTTTTAGTTTGTAAAAAAAAGAAAAAGCAACGACACCGCATATTACAGTAAAGTGATCAGGGGAATATGAGAAGTTCCACATGCTCTCGAAGTCGTAACAGTCGCTGTTGAGAGGGAGGATTCTGTAAAAATGAATAAAAAGTTCAAGAGTCTGCAGAACCAGGTCGCGGTGCTACTCTTCATATCTCTGTCCATAGGGGTTCAGCGGTCTGAGTCGGCGGTAAGTACCTGTACATTGCTCTGTAGGGGAGTAATTACCGCTAATAATGAAGTTATAACACAACTGTGTTTGGTTACTATTTGGTTTTCCGCGAACGGCGCGCGCCCGCAACCTGAGGCACGCGCGTCTCGGCTGCAGTTTATAAATAGAGACGGTGAGCGAACTTTACAAAGTGGAGACATTGTTTTTTGTTTATTTAAATAGGAATACAAAGTATAAATGTAGCTTAGTTTTTTTGGGGGTTTTGTTTTTTTAGATTACTGGTATGTTTTTAAACACCGGTAGCTATCTGTTATTATCTGAGAAAGACAGCTGTGGGGAACGCTCAGTGCAGCGCATCCTATTTTACAAAGAGCTCTCGTGCACGGGCGCGACATGTGCAAACACGCCGAATCGCACTTCTCTTATTTCTGCCGGGGGAAAAAACGACGTCTCCATCTGGGTCATTTTTTTTTTCTTTTTCTTTTTTTTGCGGGAATAAATTGACTAAATCAATTGCTTGCTTGCGTGTTTGATTTCGGAAAGTGTTTGAACATCATTACGTCTTTTCTCACAACAAAAAAACAGGACGCATTAAAAAAAAAGTTGTTTCGGTTTGTTGAGAGCTTTGAACCTGCGGCGGTGTCATTTACAACATTATGATAGTTTTGCACAAAACGGTTCCTTCGTTTTGTAATTGAATATGGTGCGCCTTGGCATTTATTACTCCGATCATAGACACTGATTAAACTCTCTCCTCATCCATCACTCCGTGTCACTTGACCCACTGCTTCTAATTACTCAAGATAGGAAAATATGCACAGGCAAATAATATTCTTATATGAATTTCCAGAAAATAAAAGGCATAAAAGTTAGTTTAACTCAGTTATTGTCTATGATCACGTGGCGGATCTTTATTTCACTGATTCATTAACGATCAAGCGGATCTCCAGTGATCAGATTAACCACTAAAGTATTGACAGGAGAGAACATGTTCTATGAGACGCTCATCACTAAAGCCACACATTCGCTCTCTGTGGTTCTTTAGGTTATGTCTTACTTTTCAATAGGAATTTGTTATACACTCATCTAGGTGGTGACCCCTAGGTGGTGAATGCACGTGCTGTCTCTCCTCACTGATTAGTCTGTAGGAATGTACCGGCTCACCATTTAGGAATCCAATAGCTCTTTCACTGATTCCTGTGGTCCCGCCTCTTTTCATCAGTAAGGAATCAGGGAAGGCACTATATGTTCAGAGACATTTAGATCTGTCTCCACCCCTTTTACCCAACAGGTTGGTGCAATGAAAGAATCTTGAAACATGAAACATGTCATATTGTGTGTGCAACCTCTTGCCTTCTGCAGGCAGTATTTCACCACAGTGTGTATTTTTGAGTGATGCCAGTGTGTGCAATCACAAAAGACAGTATGTTGTGCCAGGTATTTGTACCGGGAGCTAATCAAGTCTGTGTGCAGCTTCAACAAGTCGTCTGTTTGAGGGATGCGTGCAATCATGAGTATGAAACAGAAAGCAAGACCGTAGTGATCAATGCTTTGTTCTATCTTGTTGGCAAAGACACTCTTTTTTTATTAAGAAAAGTTTCTGGACATTGCAAGGACATCGGAAAACAACTTTTTGTTGCTACAAGTGATTTTTTTTTCTTTTCATTAAGTATCAAGTATGGGCAATAGAAGCAGTAAATAATGATTGTTTTGTCATTAATAAAGCTGTGGTCTGTTCTTAATGCTTAGTGGAAATACCTTCAGTAAGATATTTCACAGAAGACAATGGATCGACCTCATGTCCTGTGTCAGGTACAGAGATGAAATCTCAACATTTCAACCAGTGAGGATTACCCCACAGTGTGGGAACCTACACCCCCCTCCTTTTTTTAATTTGGAATGCCAGATCCTTTTAACTCTGTCCAGTGTGGAATGTGTCCTCATGATTCCAGCACACTGTTTCTGTGAGACAATGCCATCTAGTGGACTTTTAATCTGTCAGCACTCAACCTGGAATTTTGCTAAAGAGCAGGGAAAAAGCCTATAGGTTTGTGCAGCATTGACCGTTGTTCAACTCTCTCAGTTTATTGCTCTGTGTTTCTATGAATTCTTAATATATAAGCCTATATAAAGCCTGTGGTTTGAGGTATGTTCATTTGGAAATTAGGTTAATTGTATTTGTTCCCTGCTAAGGGAAGGTGTTCTGCTGTAATGCACATCTCAAGGATCTTTTTGAAACTGTCACACATGAGGAAACCTGCTACCACCTGTGGTTATACCCCCTAACAGTGATGTAAAGTATGTTTTATACCACCATTCCCTGCTCAACTATTTATGTTTGTAATCAGGGGATAAAACATCATTAAAGCCATACCCTGTTAAATTGCTTTTAAATTATTTTACTTATAAAAATGTCTTGCATGCTTAAATATTTCTCATATACACAGCTCATATATAAAAACATTAAAAAAATTAAAAAATATATGTCTATATAAAAACATGCAAAAAATGTAAAAAAATAAATAAATATATATATATATATATATATATATATACATACATACACACACATATATATACATACACACATATATATTTTTTTTTTAACATGTACGTATGTGCACATGTGTGTACATGAGTTGAAGTGTACTGTTTATCTGTGTTAGCTACGCAGTCACGTGCAGGATTACAATAAGAAAGTTCAGACCGAGAGGAATGAGTCCCCGCCATCAGCTATATCTGTATTCCTAGCCCAAACATTCATTCAAGTTAGAGATATGCGCCCAGACAGGAGTGATGACAAGGCCAGGGCTGGTGTCTTTCATTTTCTGCATATATTTCTTTTTAGTACCCGCTTTTCCCCAGTCAGGGTCATGGTTGATCTTGGGAACAAAAGATGTGAGGTGGATGGAACACTGGTCTATTGCAGGGCACTTGGGGGCAAGTATATTCCAGTAAATTTCATCTCAACTAAGGGGAGTAGGATCACATTGCTTTTTCACAGCCATTCATGCGGGGAATATCTTTTCATCTTTCAGAACACAAGTCCTGATGTCTCTCTATGTTAAGTTGGGTTTAGTGTTCTCAGTAGAACTCATGTTGGCTATTTGTTCTTAGAAATCTCACACTCTGTATGTTTACATCCATAGTTAAGTCGGGCTATGGTTATAGCTGTACTAGTCTTTTAATTAGACAGCCGTCCTTACACAAGCATGGCAGGGGAATTGATTTACTGACAGAAGTATGTCAGACTCCACTATGATAGGTGGCGATATGCCTCCTTTCAGCTTGTTAGTGTTGTATTCACAGTTGACCTATTATGTCACAGAGTAAACATTTGAAAAACAAGTTAGCTAGCAGTAAAAGCAAGGCCAACTTTACAGCACTGCCCATATCGTACATGCTTCAAGACTAACATTGACATTTATTTATTTATTTATTTATTTATTAGAATAGAAAACCACAGTCCAATGAGCTGTGGGAGTTTGATCTGCTGCCCCTTACAGTATAAAAACAGCAAGATTTCTTCTTGGTTTTCTATGAATTCCCACCCACGTCCCAGCTCTTACTTTTTAGACCATTACAATCAACCAACGATATAACCAGCCAAACACAATTTTTTCAGAATGCTGCTTATGCTGCATCACAGGGCATTGTAACGCTCTCAAAGAAAAGCGCTATCTGCTCTCTTCCACATACATGAGCTCACAGAGATCCACTGTTTGCCAATGTCACTGTGACTGACCGGGCAGAGAGTGACCATTTGTTTGTTTTTTTGTCGCCATCCTGAAGCGTCTTTTTCATTTTACTTTGTTCTTCTCTAAGATGCATAAAGCCAGACATCAAACTGATGCTCATTCTGAAGAAGGTCAAAAAAAAAAAACATCAGCTCACAGATGCCCACAGTTAACATGTATTGCTGTGATTGACACAGGGAGGGAGAGAAAAAGTGGAGCATGGCTAACTTTGCTCTTTTGGGCTCTCATGGGTGACAGGTGATTTAATTTTGTGACCCATAACATGACAGTGAACACTTTTCTGTTGCACAGCTCTTGTTAGAATTTCTATAATCACAACAAATATCCACAGAGACATGTATAAATGCTCAAACGATTTGTTTACTTGATGTATGCTAAGATTAGCATTGTTTCAACAGTTAATATGGTGAAAGAAATATAAATAGAAAACCATTATTATCTGTAAAAATAATGGTATTTTAATCGTAAGTACTGTGACAGCCATAAGGACTAAGAAACTGCTTTTATTTGTTTGATTAGGAATTGTCCGAATATAGTGAAGTCTGTTTAACAGTTCGATGGTTTGATGAATGCGTCTAATTTTATAGCCGTGACACAAAAACAATTGCGTTCTTTGGCTGTTAGTTTAGGGGCTTATGGCCACCAAATGGTACAAATGTGTACAAATCCAGTACGGTTTAATGGTGTGTGCATGTGTGTGTGTTTGTGTTCCTACAGGCTGGTGTGAATGGCTAGCAAATCCAATTTAGAGTTAGCAGGTGTACTGTCTTCTCTTGGGTGTTTAGGTAACTAACTTCGTCAGTCTTCCTCTTTCACGTCACCCCTAACTCTCGCACCCTACACCCCCATCCCCCATGTCCCCCCCTGCCAAACACACCCACTGTGATCCATTTGTTCTTCCTAAGTTTGTGCTTCTGGAAGTGTGAGACTAGGAGGCTAGTTACACACACACACACACACACACACACACACACAATGTTTGATCTATGCACTTAAGATGTCATTAGACCAAGTGTGTGAAATGCAAAGGGATGAGACAGAGCTTCGCACACTATCATTATTTAGAGAAGTGCTTCGTTTTTACTTTTAAATTCCTATTGACTTTGTTGCTTTTTTTTCCCCCTTCTGTATAACCCAATGTCGTTTACCTGCCCCTATCTCCTGATCTCAGTCTCAGGAATGTTCTGGACCCGCTCCTGTAGCATCTGGGTACAGAGGGAAGGGTGGGGAGAGAGAGAGAGAGAACAGTTTCTCCCATGGTTTTTGTTAATCTCCTTCATTTGTTCCTCAAAATATGTGATGTTGTATATAAGGTCCGGCAAAAGATTTGAGTCGAACACAGGCCACAATGGCTCCTCACACATAAGCACCTAGCTATTTGCTATTCCATCAATTTATAAGTTTGTTTTATCCAGCTGTATTTACTTAGTGCAACTTATAACATCCAAATGAAAGATATAACACCAACATGTCAGAAAAAAATAGAAAAAATAAAGAACAGAATCACTGATTTGGAAAAAGGATCATCCCTACTAAAAAGGTGAAGCTAATCACCTTCTCAATGGCACACAAAGCCATTTGACTTTCAATTGTGATCAGCCGAGGTCATTTTGACTATCTCAGCATGAAGAGCTGGAGCTTTTCAGTTCCTGGTAATGCAAATTGAAGCAAACGTTCAACTACGGCGGCAAGGCACTCTCAAAAGATCTCCAGGATAAAGTTCACAGTGTGCACAGGAGCCAAGTCATGAGATGGATAAAACATTTTTTTAAGGCTTTATCACTGCTTAGAAGCACTGTGAAGTCTATTATTAAGAAGTGGATGGTATTTGGTACAACACAGACACTCCCTGGTCAGGCCTCCAAACTGGATGTAGGAGCCAGGTGGAACCGGGTCACATAGGCCTATTGCAACTCTGAAGCAGTTGCAGGAATTTATGACAAAGAGTGATCATTGTGACAACAATATCACAAATTCTCCACAAATGTGGGTTGTATGGGAGGGTTGCAAGGAAAAAAAGCCTCTCCTCAAGAAAGGCCACATGCAGTCATAACTGAGATTTACAAAAACGCAGGTGATCAGATTAGACTAAAATGTAATTATTTAGCCACAACACCAAACGATATGTCTGGTAGAAATTCAATACAGCTAATACAGTAATGCATGGAGAAAGTGGTAATATCCTTTTATCTGTAGCACTCTAGAACACTTGTCAGGACAGAAGGAGAATGGATGGGGCAAAATGCTGTCAAATTCTGAGGAAAATCAACTGTCGTCTGCCAGAAAGTTGTCGGTGGAAAGAAATTTTTCCATTAAACAAAACAATAACCCAAAACACACAGCAAAACTGACAACACAGTGGTTGAGGGAGAGAAATTTAAATGTCAGACTTAAACCCCATTGAAAATCTGTGGAATGACTTGAAGACTGCCATCCAGAAATGATCACCAAATTTAACTTAACTTGAGAAGTTCTGCAAAGAAGAGTGGACGATCATTTCCAAATCAGTGTTTCTGTTTTTTATTTTTTTATTGCAAGTGTCCATGTTGTTTTTATTCCAACAAAAAGCCATTCTTTAATGTTATCCACGATTTTTTGTGGCTTTTTTGTATCGGTTCAGGCACACTGGTGCAGTAGACCACTGCTAAAATCAAAACCAGACAGGGTATGCCGAGGGTTTTTGGGGCCGATCGCTAATCACAGGTGTGTGTGGGTTTTGTGATCTACAATTTAAAGTGTTCTATTTATTATGTAGTATTGTTTACTTATTTATTACTTATAGCACAGAGCCCTATGCTGCAGTCAGGCCATGTTTCCTCAGTGACTCCAGGCTACAGAAATCACCACAGGAAGTTCATATTCTGAAACTGAAAATGCAGGATTTAACGACACATCTAAAACTAAACAGAGGGACAACCATCAGGTACACCATTGAAACCTAATAAAAAATATTTACATGCAGTCATGCATTATGGTCACCAAACTTTTAACTGTACAACTGCATAGCTATAGAAACTTTGCTTTAGACATGTCTGTTCAGGTGTAGCTAATGGTAAACAGTAGAGCTGCGAATCAAAATTAGATTTAGATTTAGATTTGATTGGAATTTCTTGCATAGCGATTTTCAATTTTTTAAATTCTATTTAATAACACTAGTGTTTACAAAACATGTTTGTTTTACAAATTTTGAAGTATTACAAACTACTAAAATATCTTGTAAACATTGAAATGCTAGGTTACTTACCTTTGTCGATTCTGTAGTATTAAGCAATAATCTTGTTTTGTCTAAAAATCTCATGCTCCATACTCCACTACAGTAGTTGGTGGTAACGCTCCAACAGCCATAAACTCAAAAAAGAAAACATAGTGATTCATTTCTCAAAACAAAAGCATTTTGGAAGAACATAGAGGAGGAAGGTTTACCTAGGTAAGTTTACCTAAATGATTAAAAAACACATTTTTTTAACCCATCCCAAATCGAAAACTGACACAACATAAAGCTAAACAGCTTGAATCAATCTGAGAGAAAATGAGCAGGAGGTATGGCCGGAATCAGAATAAAATGGTTTGCATCCCTGAAATTGTTTCAGCAGGTCAGGTTTAGGTTCAGCAACATTTTGTGCCCAAAGCATCTGCGATCTGCTGATGACTTGAATATACTGAATGATCGTGTTTATCCTTTAATGGATTTTTTTCTTCTCTGGTGGCACAGGCGTATTCCAAGATGATGATGCCAGGGTTCATTGGGTTCAAATTGTGAAAAAGTGGATCACAGAGTCAAGACCTTAACCCTATTGAGAATCTTTGGGGTGTGCTAGAAAAAGCTTCATGCAGCGAGCCGACTCTCCCATCATCAATAAAAAAGTTTATTATCACATATTTTCATCATCATAATATTATCATCATACGATCATATGACCCAGCCCTAGGTTATAACTACAACTTTTGCTGGTATCTAAGAGTCACAGCGCCCAACACTAGGTCTTGTTGATGGATTTCATTCCATGAGCTGAATCAAGAGGTTATCTGGCAACAAAACGGAAACATGTTCTTAGGCAGTTAGTGCATTGTGGTTTGGAGATGCCATCTGTGTCTGTGTCTCAGAGCAGAGGCTGGGCTGGCTGCTTATGAGAATAGCTCGTTATGACGAGACGCTCTGGCACATTCCTGATGGATGTGATAGCTACTCTGTTGTCTTTTGCTGTATCAGGCTTTTGGGAGGGACAGTGTGGGTCACCGGTCTGGGGTCAGGTCATACCCAAATAATCTCATCAATCTTTCAGGTGGTGCCATATTATTATAATTTTGGTAGTAAAAGTTGCTGTGTGATCCACAATAATAAAGACAGAATTGTTCAGATTAAATTGTTATGGTTAAGACTCGACTTCAGCCTAAAGAGCAGACCATGGCCCATAAAACTGCCAGAATGTTGTCATATGTTCAGTGCATTAAGTTTTAGATAGCTGGCCCTACTGATTTTTCTATAAGGGTCAAATATAATAATAAACTAATACTGAAATACAATCAAAATGAACTGATGAACTGAACAAATGAGGCTCAGAATGAGCAAAACAATTTTTTTTATATCCTCTGATTGATTTTCCATGTCGTCCATGTAGTAAGCTGTGCCCCAAAGTAAGCATCTTATAACTGAGAGCATAAAAACAGGGAAGACAAGACACAACTGAATAAATGTATGAATGACAGAAGTGCCATTTAGCCTTGATCTAGATGTCTGTTTCTGCATGCAGAGAGACATGACTTTCGTAAGAACTACAGGAACAGATAAAACATCTCTCTTAAAGATGTGATATCGGTTTAGTTCTCTCGTTCTCATTTTCTCTCCTGCTTTGTGTCCATACGTCTCCCTGTCTTTCCAGAGCTGTTTCTTTACCCCCTTTTTCATCAGTTCTTAGTTGAGGATTATTTTTGAGAAATACTGTAATCACATGTTATTGGATAATTTTGGTGGCATCTGATGTATCTGATTAGATGCTCATTATATCATGAACGAGGAAAGAGTCAGGACCAGCAACATACAGTACTGTAGCAGCCAGGCAGAGTATTCTGAACAGGACCAGCACTTGGCCTGTTGGACTTGGTCTAAAAACAGGGTTGTGACTTAGCTAGGGAACTGGAACTTGACTTGGTCTCGGGCTTTGATCTGGCATTTAGCTTGGATCTTACGATGCGCATAGGGTCAGGACAAGTGTTTTAAAGGCTAGAGTGCATTGCAAGCATGAAGCCATTACAACTGCATTGACGTTCTCAAAGCAAGGATGCATTGTGTGCATGATGACATGAAACCTAGGGTACCGAGCAAGCACTAAGTCAGCAAAGCTAGGGTGTGCTGCAGTGAAGCTAGAAAAACATCTGCAAAGCTGGAGTGCACTGCAGGCGCGATGGTCATGAAGCCATGAGGTGGAGGTAGCATGATTCTCTTGAAGCTGAAATCACAACGCCTGCATAGCTTCTCAGCAGAGCATGCCATGATTTTTGCATGATTAAATGTGGTTCAGCAAAGCATAACTTGAGCTCAACTGAGTAGAACTCTAGCTCAACAGGACATAACCTTGACTCAACAGGGCAAACTTCAAGATCAACCGGACAAAACTGTGGATTAACAGGGCATATTTTGGGCTTAACAGGGCAAAATTCTGAATTATCAGGACATAATTATAACTTAACAAGGTATAACTTAGGCAGAAGCAGACATTATTCAGATGTCTCAGCTTGGGAGGTCTCCCTGGTGACTTCAGCTTGGAGCTGGGCCAGCTGGATGGTTAACAGTTACCCTTTCTGGTTACCTGATTGTCCTCCTCTGTGTGCTGTATAGGATGCATGGCTCAGCAGTGAGTTGTGCTACCTTCTGCTGAATAGTGTGCAAACAGTAAGCCGATCGACCCTCTCATCTTCACTTTACACACTTTGGAATGCTGTGCCATCGGCACTTAGTTTTCATCGTTGCCACCTTTGCTCTCTCTGATCTCTGTCATTGGCAATTTGTCAGAGTCTCGCTCTCAGTCAAACACGTGCATTTATTTATTTATTTGTCTGTTTTTTATTAATTCATGCAATTATCCATTCTCTGTATGGCTTATCCTGTACAGGAGCACAGGAAGCCTGTAGCCTACTCCAGGGCACTCGGCGGCACAAGGCAAGGTACACACTGGACAGTGTTTTTACACATTACAGGGAATTTGGAAACCCTAATCAGCTTACTTTACATGTTTTTGGACTATGGGAGGAGACCAGAGGAAACCCACCAAGCAAGGGGAGAACATGCAAAATCCACACACACAGACCCGGGGCAGGAATTAAACCTCTACCCTGGATGTGCAAGGACACATTGCTAATCACTACACCATCATATTTATTCATACAAATGTATTATGGATTTAGTTGTATTGTATTTAGTGGAATTTCCACAGGAGCAAAAACAGGTATCTGAAATGTTTACGGTACCTGTGTAGTGTCTGTGGGACATGAGGTCTGAGTTGATGACATTGATGGGTTAGCTGAATGGAGTAATTTTGTTGCCATTCCCGACCAACATTCCCTGAAAAGGGAGCCGGGAGTAGGAGTACCGTTTATGTATACTGTTGACTGGAAAATCACTTAGTAGCTTAATAACGAGCAAAGTCATGAACTAAGCAGACACTTGAGCTCAATACGGAATTTGACCAGAAATGCCCTAATTTCAGATGTTCAGTGTCTGAGACACTACTCCTGCACAAGAATGCAACACATATCACAACACATCACACTGCCAAGCAGTGTTTTACACACACTCACATTCTAATATCTGTTTTCTTTTGTCTGGGTGTCTAGGGTGCTTTAAGTCCAGGTAGTAATTACTTATTCCAGTAGTGATGTGTGGTTCGCTTCTTCCAAACTTCAACGAATCAAACTGCAGATGGAGCGGCTGCAAGAAATGTTCTATAATAATCATTATTTCAGTACTGTCCTTTGTAGTATAATCATATCAATGAGTAAAGTATAGTTTCTATGAACAGGTTTGCATTGTAAGCTTTAAACATCTTGACCGACATAAGGTTTGCTTAATGTAAGATTCTGAAAGCTTTCTAGGTTTTGTGAGTGTAAATTCTATTGAAGTCTTATCTTTCTGTAGACATTTCACTCTTGTATCTATCTACTCTTGCTGCTTTACTTCCGCTCTCTTATTTTGTTAATTCTGTATATATATATATATACACACACACAGTATATATATATATATATACATATAGTCTCCGAGTGGCGCAGTGGTAAAGTGCTCGCCCTATCATCCGGGAGTCGCAGGTTCGAACCCCGGGTGATGCTGTT
>JAOVVB010000043.1:7429215-7450968 GCA_028570985.1 Heterobranchus longifilis
ACAGTTTTATTGTGTTTATCCTGGTGATGATGATGATGATGATGATGATGATTATTATTATTATTATTATTATTATTATTATTATTATTATTATTATAAGTAGTGGTAGTAGGAAATTTAAAAAACTAACAACATTCAATTGGGTCAGATGAATATGAGCACTTATGATTTTTTGGTTGCTTTAAGATTGGATGTGTGGGGGATGAGACGTAACTACCATACCATCTTTCCATCTCTTCCACCGTTATTTTTTCTGTTCTTCATTCTTTCTTCCTTACACTCACTCAGTCCCGTTTCCTGATTTCTCATTAAGCGCGGCCTGTGGGAGACTTTAAACCAAACAGACCGATGGAGAGAGTGAGTTAGATTAGTGGAAAAATAAAGAAGATAGATGGGAATGTGAGAGCGACCAAGAGCGGGAGAGAATTGTCACTGACCTTGACTGTAGAGCTTCTCTTTTGGTCAACAAGGCTTGAGAACTGGACTGGAATGAGAACTGGCTGCAGTTAATTGGACGCTCCTGTCATACCCTGAGTGCAAACACACTCGCCCAGATGGCAGGTCACTGTGAGAGAGTTTAGATTTCCCATGTGATGTGTGTTTAGAGAAACACAGATGTCTGGCATTGGTTCACCTGCAAACAAGTACATGCGTAATATTTACAGAATTCCAGCATCACCCTTACGAAGTCTATATACATCGCTTATGTGCTGTACTGTTTTGTTTGTCCTTTGGACTATCATGTTAAGTTAGTTTGGTTTACTCTGTTCTTTTTACTGCGCTGATGTTTTGCCATGTTCTCCCACAACACACATTGAGAGACACTTACTCAGTAACCCAAAAGGCAAACTTATTACACTATTCTATAAACGTAACGTTTGTAAAATATGTGAATGTTAAAGAGATTAGGAAAAAAGTGACAGAGATACATGTTCACTGGTGCACGTTTTTTCCCTCCACTCAGGAACAGAACTAAAAGGGAATAGTAGGAGCTTCATGCCATAATAAGTGGGAGCAGGAACATTTCACTCCTGTAGAGAGGACATTTTCAGGGTCATCACTCCTCAACAGTATAGCAAAGGGAGAATCTTTAGGATGCTGTATTTCTTCCACATTTCTACAGACCTTGAAACCATAAAATGTCATGCAGCGATGAAAGCGCTGAGGCATCGATGTAGGAAAATAATGTTTGGGGTAGAAAAACACACTGTCATAGCTGTTTAGTGCTAGTGTTAGTTTAAATCAATGAATCTCATTGAGAGGGGAAGTATAAGGGATGTCGATGCTCTCTCTCTCTCTCTCTCTCTCTCTCTTTCTTCGCATTTTACTTATACTTTTTCCCTTTCTTTTTTCTTTTTTTTCAGAAATGATGGTAGTTTAGATTCAGGTATGATATTCTTCTTGTTAATGGGTGTGTATTTAGTTATGTACAAGTGATGGATAATACAGACTTCAATGTTTTTTTTCAGTGTCTTCAGTTCAATGTTTTTATTTATTTTTATATTATCTACATTGTACAATTGGGGGGTGACTCACCAGGGAGCACCCGATACGATATTATCACAATACATAGGTGCCGATTAAATTCGCATTGCTGTTCTCATAGTATCACAATTGTATAAACAGCCTGATTCAATAAAAAAATTATTTTAAGAGTTTGTTACAATTATAAACAAACTAAGCAAATAGTTTGCTTCTACCACGCAGGATGCTGTGCTGCCTGCCGATGTGTGAATTGTTTAGAGCACCCCCTGTAGGATCATAAAGGAACGACAACATAGTAATACCTCGAATGCAAACATACCTAAATGAAAAAATAATCTATTGTATAATGCTAATGGTGTCCAGGATATGAAATAATCTCCAAAGAGTTGATGTTGATATTGTGAGGCTGAAATGAACTTCTCCTCTGCAGTTGGGGCTTCCTTTTCTGGGACGATTCTCATGAACTTCATCATAGCATTTGAAGGGTTTTTGTAAGCTTGCAATCTTAAAGTAATGCGGTACTGTAATTTTTTCTTAACTAGATAATTTCACAAGTGCTATTGTCCTACATTAAAAAAAAAAAAGAAAACAAAACCAAAGGAAAAATTCTACTGATTAGAAGGTGTGTCCAAACTTTTTTTTTTTAGTGGTACTGTATGAGCTCATAGACACATATGATTTCCTAGTATCTACTTAATTGATGCGGGAATGTAGGAAATTACTATTTGAGCCTCATTCATATGAGTGATTAAGGAGTATTTGTGTGAAAAAATAATGGTTATAAAGTGTGTGGAATTTCAGTCTTGCCTCTCCAATCCAATAAATACACATACACACATATACCTTACCTTACTGTATCATACACACATGTGCTCGATTCCCCATTGAGTTATGTGAAGGTAGAGAATGATTATTTGAATTGCACGGTGTTTGTCTGAGACGCATTGTGCCCCGGCTATCAGCAGGTTATCAGAGAATGGCCTTTACGTGCTGAACTGCTCAGTCTGGCTTATGTTCTTGCCACCTGCTCCACTGTCTGCTGCACTTGTTGGCTGCCTTTTTTCCCTAGGCATTTAAGCCTCTGGACCTTATACAGCGGGGCTGTGTGTGTGTGAGGTTGTATGTGTATTTGCGGATCAGAGGATTAGTGGCCCACTGATGCAGCATAATCTGAGGACCAAAGAATGCTGGGAACAGACAGAAGCAATCAGCAGCAGACCACAGCTAATGTGGGGCTAAATAAACACACACACACAAAGTTTTTAGTTTTTTATGTATTTCATTAGCCACAGCATCCTGTTGTTATGTACCACTTGGTGGCGCTGTACATTCTTCTGACTTGGTTAAGAGCAGGTGCTGCACAGAACCAGTTTTATGAGCCATCAGCCGTTTATCAAACCATGTTCAGGGCGATTTGAATGCTGAATGAGCAAGCCGTTCATTTTGTTTTTCAGCACAGAGATTAGCTGATCTGATGAGGACACGGAGGTCTACAGAGAATTTATAAATTGGCAAAAATACAGAGCAGGATTTAGACAAATAGACAGATTAAAACATCAATTGAAGTGTTTTTCTTAGTGCCGGGAAAGAGAACAATAAAGTCTGGAGGTGTGTGGACAGGGCATGTATCTGTAGAACAGAAGAGCTGTCATGATCATCTCTTCATTCAATAGATGTGCAATTACATCAGGAACTGTGTAGTAGTTTCTGTCTCATAGTTTCTCCCTCCTATCTTTGTATATGTGTGTGTTGGTAGCAGTTTTAATACCTCTTTGGTACTCCCCAATTCATACGGGGGAATTCTTCAGACAAAATGACTCCTGTTACATATGAGCATTATCTCATGTCTGAAATAAACTAAACGCTCAAACCTGTCACATCTGAGATGTTATTTATTAGAGCATGCTGTATGAGAGCTGCCTGCTTGAACCTTCATGTCAAGCTAAGGTTAATGTTAAGGAATGATTACTATTGTATATTCTAATAGATTGGCTATTGGGAAAATATGCCAGGACACATACAAAAGGCAAGTAATATAAAAATCTGACTTTGATCTTTTCTTTTGATCTTTGGCGAATTCAAACTAGTTCTCTCATCAATGATTCACTGTTATTAATTATTATAATTCCTGTTAAATAAATGAATCCAATCTAATCACTTTTTTTCTGTCTGAGGGCATTTGTGACACCGGTGACAAAACATTGAGTGGAAGATCAATAAGAGTGAGATTCAGAAAAGAATAAGTGTTCAAAAAATATGTGTAAAAAAACACATAAATAATTAATTGATCGTTGACCCTTGCTATGAGCATAGCGTTGTATATGTGTTAAAAATTTTATTGCAGGTTTAAGTTTAATATTGAAAATGGAGACCAATAGCCTTGCACTTGAAATTAAACAACATGAATATTGAAAATTGAACTCCAGTACTATTTACTAGTAGAGAATTACTAGAGATAGGAGAAAAATCAATTCAATTACATATTATAATTTGTGTGTGTGTGTGGCAATTTGTGTATTGCCACACTGACTTTAAAATGTTTGTTTTTTTTCATTAACATTTTATTTGTGTATGTTTGCATTTGAGGTAGTAATATGGTGTAGTTCATCTATAATGCTGTTCACACATTGGCAGGCAGCAGAGCATCCTGTAATGTACTGTAGGAGCACATTATTTGCTAAGTTTCTTTAGGATTGTAACAAAATCTGCAAAAAAAGAAATTATTATAGAATTTATAAAATTTTAAAATGAATCGGCATCTCTGTGCTGTAATATGATCGTATCGGCTGGTCCCTGGTTGATTTCCATCCCTAATATTTACACTGCATTACACATTAGATGTGTGTATTCCTTTTACATTGATAAACACATTCAGTCCATTTCTTTCCTCTATTTTTCTGTCTCTTAGTATAATTCAAGCTCTCTCTCTTTCTCTCGTGTATAAATACGCAGAGACGTCCATGAGATGTGAGAAAATGTGTTTTTGACTCTAGAGCTGGTCATAAGTTGTTTGAACTGTTCAACTCCTACGTGGACTCTCTGTTCCAGACCATTCACTGTAGGAAAAAAAAACATACCAACACACACATAATCTGAGAACAGAGGTCATGTGAGAATGGGGCAGGATGCTGTTCTTGAAAGGTGTTTAAATGATCAGAATCAGAAACAGCTTAATCGGCCTGGTGTGCTGACACGTACACACACACACACACACACACACACACACACACACACACTAAAGTACATTTGTTTCATGCGTACGTTGCTTCATTTATTACTTAGAGTATTACATACTGTATATAAATTGTTTAGCATGCATAGTCTTGATCTTCCACTAAGATTTGATCGCTGTTTTAGTAAAGTTTCATTTCATATACAGTCTGTTTTATCATCTGTTTAACAGCTTAGTTTGTGTGTCTGTGTTTTTACTGGATCTATGTGCTTATACTTCACTAGCACTAAGCATTTAAATACTGCCATCTATTGGTAAGATCCCTTTTTTTCAAACTACATCCCACCACACACATTAGTACAGTACTCCACTGAGCCTGAAAATGCATTCCTCTACAGCCGCAATCACAAATTATTACTGCATCGATACTTTTTACTTTACACTTAGATTCATTCCAGTTGCAGCTTTTGACCTCATAGTTACTTCAGTTTGTTATTGTCTGGTTAAATGTTCTTTGCGTTTTGAATTGTTGTACTTCCCCTCTGTGGCCTCACTTCCTTCTAAGTCACATACCCCCCTCCATGTATGCTGAATTTATCTCCTGCCAGCACCATGTACATCATACATGTATCTTGCAGCATAGGGTCCAAGAGGAATGTTATTTTATTTTACTGAGTACAGAACATTGTATACCCGCGACCCTGAATACAGGGTATAGAAGATGAGTAAATAAGTGAGAGAACATTGTATATGGCTGTGATCTACTTGAATGTTTATACACGGATATATTTAAATTTCCTAAGGCGACATTCATATGGCTTTTTATGCATATTTAAAAATAAATGTATGGCCATAAATATCTATGAATAATTAAATGGTGTATAATAAAAAAATTTTTTTTATTATAAGATCATTAGGAGGTCTGTGAAAGAATACTGTTTCTTACAAATATCTATTATCTCACTCTCTCTCTCTCCCTCTCTCTCTCCCTCTCTCTCTCTCTCTCTCTCTCTCTCTCTGTATGTTTCAGGCATGTCATGGCTGTGGGACCGGCCCGAAGTGTGACTGCAGTGGTGTAAAAGGAGCGAAGGTGAGTTTCTACAGAATAAATTGATGCTCGGTTTGCTGTTATTTAATTAAACAAATGCAGACGGAGTAATTAGTGAAATGCCTGATAAAAGCACTACTGGCTGACTGGAGGATGCTATTAATTTGTACTTCTTTAGCTGAGCACTACCAAAATGAACCACAAGTGACAACGTAATAACCATCTACAGCCACATTCAGATATAGTGTTGAAATGATATATTCTTTTTATGTGTAAAGGTGGTAATATAACAATACCATGTTGAATAAAATAAATAAATAAATATTTTACAATCAAAAAGCAGGAAAACTAAAGGAAAATAGTGAATTTTCAATATTCTACTGTTATAAAGACTCAACCTCTTAGCATCAAATAAAAAAATTCTGACTTAGAAAGTAGTTAGATTCAGTTCACACTAGCGCTAATTATTGGCTAATGTATTACTAGTATGACATTAGGAAATGTTTTAGCAGCTTTCTAGGGCTGCAAATTTTACACGTTTTTTAACACATTTACAGTCAATAATCAATAATGTATTAATAATGAATGCTAATGTGTTTTTTTTTTTATGGAAACAGTCCTAGCAGCACAATTTTAACATACTAGTTACAATAATAATTTTTAAAAAGGTTTTTTTTTTCATATTATTCTGTTCATTTTCTTTTCTCAATCATTCATTAACATTTTTGGATTACTCTTTTTTTTAATAATAGTAAAATTGTGTTAATGTGTGTTATTCATGAGAGATGGCACAATAGAACTTGCTTAAATTTTGTTATTTAAAATCTACTAAGCTTTTACACAGGAGCACTTAAAATACATAGTTAAATTAAAAATTTCAAATAAAAAACCTTCATGTAAAACAATCATCTACATTCTATGATACAGTATAAATAATAAAAATCAGTCTTTATAAAAGACAAGATCAATTTCAACATTTACAGATGCCAAAACATCTTTGTTAAATTAAAACTTTAGCCTTTTTCATTTGTTTTCAGGATTTCTTTACATGCCCTGATACCTGTATATCAATGCCATTTCTCACAGTTCTGTTTTGATTGATTGATTGATTATTTCATAAAGGGTTAATTGGTACGTGACACTCTAAAGCACGATAATATTATGTTGTTTAACATTTTCCATCTATGCCATTCTGTTTTGCTCAAGCAGATTCTGGCATTCATGTGTACACATTGTCATTATAGTTCATTTCGTGTGCCCTTGAGGCCTGACAGAGCTAAGCTCATACCTGTTCCTTGTACTCTACAGCTGCAGGGTGTTGGGAGGTCTAGTTCATCGTTGAGATGTTGCCAGGACAGTGTTTTCTTTTTTCCCTTTACTCTAAGTACCACTACAGAGTGAGGTTTACTGTGTGTGGTTTCTAATGTCTCAACATGACTCCTTTCATGTCTGGACTTTCCCCACTTTTTTTCGTTTTACGAGAAGTCTACCCTTTTTCCCATTTCCTTATAATAATAATATTAATACACATCTATCCAATGTGTAGAAAAACAATATCTTTCCAAGATTGCATTCATCATAGATATTTATGTCCTTTTTGATCTTGAAAAAAAATATTTTTCAGCCTTTGTTGTTTTGTGATAAATGGGCTGCTAGGTCATTTGAACAGAATAATAGACTCTTATATATTATGTAAAGTTCTGTCATCTCATATAACCCCCCATCATGGGGAAGACCACAAAATACAAGCCTGGGCGACACAGACGTCTGCCATTCCCTTTAATCTTTCATTTCTACTGAGGGACTAATACTGTTGTGTGTATGTGTGTTTGCAGGGTGATAGAGGTTTCCCAGGTCAGACGGGTCATCCAGGTCTACCAGGGTTTCCCGGACCAGAAGGGCCGATTGGATCCCGTGGAGAAAAGGTCAGGGGTCAACTTGGTGTCAAATAATTTAATCAGTTATATGTTTCATTATTATTTTTTAAGATGCAATCACAAACAAAAGGGTGCTTGTCGCATTGTAGGCATTTTACTAAAACAATCACATCTGGCTCTGTGCATGCAGAGTTGTGTGGTAGCTCTGGGCACTAGTGAGACAAATGCTTGTGTCTCCTGCTTTATGCTACACACTTTATGAACATGAATGTGAAGGAATGATGTGGAGAGGTTACACTTAGTTTTCCTGTAATGTGAATGTACCATTATTTATTTAAATAAAATATTATTTATATTTTATGAAACATGATTCTATTTTATCCACATTTTCCCCCCAGGGTGACGATGGACCTTCAGGACCAGCTGGACCTAAAGGAATAAGAGTGAGACAGTGTCTGCATAGACAGCGATTCTCCTAAAAATCTAAACTGATTGTGTTTTCTGTTTATATAAGCTAACTGTGTCTTTTTACAGGGACCTCCTGGACTTCCTGGATTTGCAGGGACACCAGGAATTCCAGTGAGTACTACTGGTATGATTTATAGTAACAATAAGATGCAAGAACAAAACAACACGATTTAAAGAGAGTTTAAAGGACATGAAGTGAAAGTTAAAAGAGACAAAAGTAGCAAATAAGACATACCATAGGGAAAAGAGCTAAAAGTTAAAATCAGATTTTTAAAATGAAGTTATAAGATGCTTTATACTTTTTTTTCTAAATATGAAACCCTTAATTAGTGTTCTTGGCAGAGGCTATAAGAAAAGTGTCCTTTTTTCATGTTTTAGGGTTTATAGCAATGCATGTGATTGTATTTGAGAAAAGGGGTAATCGGCAAAAGAGTCAATGTGCAAGAAAATGAATATATGGGAAAAGATAATAGGAGTAATGCAACAGGCAACCAATCATTTCTTACAGATGAGTACCGGCGATAAGCGCCACGCCAACAGTTTCTATTTCAACTTTCAGTTGTAATTTGTTTCTAGATTAAAGAAAAAGGTTGCAGCTACAGCATGAAAATACCTAGGATTGCAGGCTTTATTCGTGTTAAAACAGATAAAATAGAACTGTGTATGATTTAATGTTAAACACATCATTTTTGTACACATATCATATATGAACAATATTAGCAACATCTGATATACTTATACAGATTCTGGAGAAATCAGAAACCATTAATAAATAATTGAGTAGGATTGCTGTTTAGCTTCTATCTTGCCAGTTACAGTGGTTCTGACTATGTGTGCCCTTTTTTTTTTCGATTGACAGGGTCTTCCAGGAATGGATGGGCCTCCAGGTCCAAAAGGAATTGCAGGATGTAACGGAACAAAGGTGTGTATGCTGATAAACGCTAATGTGTTGGAGTTAAGATGAAAACTGCTTAAGAATATGAATGAACACTGATAATTTATTGAAAGTCATAATTGGGGTTAATGTGATTTTGTAAGATGATATTTATGAAATCACGATGCTCTGTGATTATATAGTGCGATACACATCCAAAACCGTATCAGTTAAATAGAACTTTCAATCATCTTTTCTTAAACTTTTAAGTCTGGATCCCATTTGGTGGATTGTAAGTGTCACTGACTTTAACATTTGACAATGTCCACAAATGACCAAGATCTGATACAAGAGAGAATTTTGTGCAGCACTTGAGATTTTCTTCTGCTTTAAAGAACAGTTAGCAAATCTCATTCCGACAAGCTCACAGCCTCAAAGCAGACAAATAGCTCGCACCCTCTGTGCTCTTTGGTGCCCCCTTGAGGGAGGTGTATGGAACCTAGATTGGGAACCATTGGTGTAGACATTTAAATCAGTCTGAATGAATGTGTAATGAATAGCAGCTTATGTTTATTTGTGATGTGTTTGATCATAGGGTGAAAGAGGATTACCAGGAAGTCCAGGTTTCCCAGGTTTAGATGGTACTCCAGTAAGTGCTCTTTCTCCTCACTCTGGATTTATGGAGTGGATTAAACCACTTTGTGATCTAAAATATTTGCTTCTTTTATTTGTGTTTCTTTCCTTCCTAGGGACCACGTGGTGATCCCGGACAGAAGGCAAGTGTTTCTCTTAACAACTTGCTTTACTATGTACAGTGTAGCTAAACCAGACCGTCCTTCTTTTTTATAAATTTGTTTGTTAGGGTAAAATTAGTAATGTTGCTTGGTCTGGTCTAGTTATATATTATAGTTATAAGTAATTATAAGTATTAAACAAAAAATGTAAAAAAAAACATACAAACTAATCGATTGATATGCACATATGGTAAAATATTTAACATATAAATAAATTTATATTTAGATGAGACTAAAGGATGTAGGTTATGTAAGACTGTTTTAATATACAGTAAATTTTTAAATAAAATATTTTACGAAATGGAAAATAACTGATATAGCCTTCCACTTTGTCCTGGCAGGGAGAGCCTGGTGATGTCATCCCTTTAGAAACATCAGGAACACCAGGAGGACCAGGAAGTATCGGTCCCCCAGGCCCCAGAGTATGTCACTTTCCACATGTCAAACTGTCAGACCAGATATTTATAGAAATCTTGTTCTATAGATAAATATGAAATAGGATTGTGTAACACTTCACAGCCTGCTCGTGTGGGTAAGCTAGCATAATTGATTTGTATCTTATAGACTCCAGTGAGCATCCTGTAACAAACCCACCTGTGTGTATGTTTGTGTAGGGGGATCCAGGGACACCCGGATTGTCAGGTCCTATTGGTCCTCAGGGTCCGAGAGGTTATGATGTATGTTGATATTTTTCTAACTACTAACTATATCATGTTTAATCTCTGACTGTGTGTTTCATAAATGTCCTGTCTATGTATTGATTTCTTTTTTTGCCAAATCAGGGGCTTCCAGGTCCCCCTGGTCCACCGGGGCCGAAGGTAAGCTGTGTTTTCAATGCCAAGCCATGGCAGAGTGTGTCATTTAAACATACTTCTAAAATCTGGTTCAGAGTTTTAAACGATTCTCAATTGTGTCATTTGAATGATTTTTCTGCACTGCTGTTTTTGCATAGGGAAATATGGGGCTGAATTTTCAAGGTCCAAAAGGAGAGAAGGTACAGCAACGAGTCATTAGCACAAATTGTGAATAATACAGCCTTCATGAAAATCTAAACAAATTAAGTTCTGATTAGCTTTACTGGGTGTAACTGTCTGTGAATTTGTGTGTGCGCGTGTTTGCACGCAGGGTGATACAGGATTGCAGGGGCCTCCTGGGCCTCCAGGGCAAGTCGACCAACTTACAGCTGAAGATACCACAGTGATTCATCGAGGAGAGAAGGTACAGTAATGCTGATCTTCACTTTATTGCCGTATCATCAAAACTGTTAATTAAAATCTTGATAATTCAGCAGCAGTATTGCCACGAAGTGCAGGCACAGGAACACCAGTGCAGATTTGAGGTTTTGTTAAAAACATTTGATGCAGGCAAACTAGCATTAAAAGGCTAGTTTCTTGCCAGGAGCAGGAAGTAATTGTAAAAAGGCATTAACAGTCATCAGAAGGTCAGGCAACCGGTAAACATGCTAGCGCTAGGCGAAGCTTAACAGGGAATTAGTGATGTCATGCGGGGTACTGCAGCTTTAAAGCCTCTTTAATGTAACTTCAGATGAAGCTGTATATTGACGCTTGTGTTCTTTTCTTGTAATGACATCAATATTGACTGGAAGCTTTTTTCAGGGTTTGCCTCAAGTTTGTTTCTCACAATATACAAAGTACTTTTGGGGATTTTTTGGGACTTTTTTGACATTTAAGCAAACGCTGTCACTATTGTCCATCAAGCACAAACATCTATTACTGGTATAATCTGACAGACATGATTACATTAGCACCATAGCATTAGCATTTAAAACAACATATATCTGCCCACAAATAGTATTTAAACTTTTTATCAAGGCTACAATAAAAACAGTAACACGCTTTTAATAATTAGTTAATTGATATGGCTTACATCTTTGTGCATATTATTTATTACATATTGTTTTAGAAGGTGTTTAAAAATGCAAGCAGGAGTTCAAGATTGAAAGTCTAATCATTAAAAACAGGAAAGAATGTGACTCTCATGACAGTTTAGTCACTGGTTGTCAGATAAGATAACGTGGAGTTCCAAGAGGATCATGAGAGCGTAACAATGCACATGGATGCTTTTTAAAATTTGAACTCGAAATGCCTTCTCGATTCCCTGATCCCACCTTGTGTAGCCAGTGACAAAAATAAATGGCGAGTCTGCCATCTTTAAGAATGGAAAAGGAGTGAAGAGCTACAGCTCGATTAGCTTGCCATCTTCTGCCTGCCAAAGCATTCAACTTTGTGATGACTTGAGTACAAGCAGTTTCTAGTTTATACCGCTAGATGGTGCCACAGTAATTTTTCCACATTATCCACTAGATGGCATCAGCAAACTTCTTTAATATGCAGTGATGAGCTAATATTTACATTGAAAGGGAGTAGAATAGAGAAATGAATTGGTGAGTTGAACTTTAGACATATGTATATTTGTTACGTATTTTGGTAAAATATATATATATATATATTTATTTTTTTAGGGAGACCCAGGACCACCTGGACCACCTGGACTTCCGGGCCCCACTGGACCACCTGTATGTATTTAAAGTGCTGCTATATAAATAGATTACATATATGCAAAGGATGTCATTAGTTAATCGATAGTGTGTTCATTCTTTTTTATATATAATGATGGTTCTTTCTAGATTAAAGACATCTCTAATATGACTGCTTTTGATTAACAGGGCCCATGGGGCGGTCCACAGGGAGAGAAAGGAGAACCAGGAGATCCTGGAAAGAGGGTGAGGATTGAACTACGCTTACTGAGAGAAAGACAGTACATTCATTATTAACGGCAGGTGAACTCACTGTTAACCTTGTTAATCCTTTAGGGTAAACCTGGTAAAGATGGGGACCCTGGCCCACCTGGAATTCCGGTGAGATTCTGTGTGCATACATGGACTATGCCAGGAATAGACTGTGATAAATGATTTTTAATACATGATGCCCTCTTTCTCTCTCTCTCTCTCGCTTTCTCTCTCTCTCTCGCTTTCTCTCTCTCTCTCGCTCTCTCAGGGTGTCATAGGAGACCCAGGTGAAGCTGGTTTTCCAGGAAGTGCTGGAGATAGAGTAAGATTACAGGCCACTCATTTATTTGTCTTTATGTAGACAGGGAAGTTTAAAGGTTATCACTTGTGATTTGTGATTCCCTCCTTGTCATATCCTAGTTAGTATGAATTCAGTATCTCTTTATAGAGAAGGTTGAGACAGTAGAGTAATTAACCTCATGTTCACTCTTAGGGTGAGAAGGGTGAGCGAGGACTTCCTGGACCTCCTGGCGTGGTACGTCATATATGTATATACTTTTTAATTGTTTTATTCGTCATGAAATATACAACAGATCTCATTCAATTAATTCCTTATTTAGGTGATCCCATCCCAGAACCTAATAGGACCTAAAGGAGATCCTGGGCTTCCTGGAGCCCCTGGAAGAAAAGGAGAGCATGGGTTAACTGGTATGGCTTTTTCAAATGCAATATTGTGCTTGTTGCTCTATAGTGGACCACTTTTTAGCACCGCAACCAGACATAAGAATAATATGTAAGTTTAAAAAGAATAAATACATTTTCTTTTGGCATCTAATTGGGTCACTGTTGATTTCATTAGATGAGTGAAAAATAAACTGCAGAATCTAATTCCTTACTGATTCATTACTCCATTGAAGGCAATGTTGAATTTAGTTTTTTATTAGGGATGTTAAACTGGAAAGTGTTCCATTATTATCCAGTTGTATCTTTTTAACGCATGTAATTTTTTCAAGGTTTAGACAAAATAAATGCTCAAACCGGCATTACGGTGGGTTAGTGGGTTAGTGGTTAGCACAGACGCCTTGCACTTTGAGGGTCTCTGGGTTTAATTCCCACCTTGGGTTTGTGTGCATGGAGTCTGCATGCTTGGTGGGATTCCTCTGGGTTCTTCAGTTTTGAAGTATTAAATAAGTAGCAGTAAATACAGCATTATAATTGAGCAGTATCACTCAAGATGTTGTGCTAAGGATCGGCATGCAACAGAATCAACTTGAGTGTGATGTTGCTTTTATATAACAGTTCCACAAACATCATTTATTATCAACCGATTATAATTTGATTGTTTATTTAACCAGTTATTTTCCTCATCAAACATGTATTAAAAGGGGTTAATTAACTGTTCTAAATTTTTACCAGTACAACGTAGCCAAGAGGGAAAGAGAATAAACCTGGGAGGTTGTGGAGGGTCTTTATGTCTCCACTTATTCTGCTTTAGAATCTTAGCTAGATGAACTTTCGGATTCTGTGGTTGAATCCCAAATAGTGTAAATGGAAGGATAGGTTGTTTAAGATGACATAACATTATCGGATGTGTTTTCTTGCTGAAAGTGTTTCCATGGCTGATTTTGAATGTGGATTTTGGCAGGCAGATGCTCAGCACTGTACACAGTACGGACCTACTTTCATCCATGCTGGAGACTGACAGTTAGCGTGATTAATGATTGTAACACCTGTGATGCGGAGTGATACATATACAGTAGTTAAATGTCCCAGTTCTGTTCACTCGTGGTACGCCTCTTGTCCAGTCAGATTTACTTGTCAGAACTAACTCTTGGATAATAAATTTAATAGAACAAAGACTTGAAACATAACTGAAACATAACTTGAAAAATGACATGTGAATATCTCTCTGATTTACACAAATGTATGACTGTAATTTTGAGTGTAATATTTAATTCATCCTTACCTGTTAACGATCATTCACAGGTGTCCAAGGCCCACCAGGTCCACAAGGTCGTCCAGGTGAGAGTACATGATGTTCAGTTATACAAAGAGTAAAATATTTTATGCAACTGCACTGGTTAGTCTTTGTTCACTTCAACATAAGGCAATAAGTACAGTATGATGCTGAAAATGTATGTGTTCCTAAATGCTATATTTTATCATAGGAATCGGAGGTCAAGGCCCACCTGGCCTCCCTGGTTATCCAGGAGAGAGAGGACAGAAGGGAGATCATGGATCACCTGGAGCTTCTCTTCCAGGTTCTCCTGGCAGAACCGGACTGCAAGGTTTACAAGGACCACCGGGACCTCCAGGACCTCCTGGATTTTCCAATGGTGGTGAAAATTGCCTCCCAGGTCCTGCTGGTCTTCCAGGCCTAAATGGGGAGCCTGGTTACCCAGGAGAGACTGGCCAAAAAGGCAAGATTCTACCTAATATTAACAAAGAAGAAGACATGCTCAATGGACACTTACTTTTACTAAATGTTAAAACAAACCTTAAATGAGCATGAGTTCATGTGCTGTTTGTTTTGCAGGTGAAAAAGGGGACACATGTGTAAATTGTATAACAAATGGCAATCTTATCCCAGGACCACGGGGTCCACCTGGGCCCCCAGGACCCGCAGGTAAGAACTTTGCCATCTGTTTTGTTTAAAGTACATTATGAATTTTATTTAATTGGAACAGACTTTTTGAATGAAACATTTTGTCGTGGATATTTTGTTAGGTACTATGAGATTTAATAATTTTCTAAAACTAGCGTGCTGCACTGGCAGAATGTCTCCAGATAAAAAAGACAAATCCAAATCTGGGTTTCACAAAAAAAATGGGGTGTACTGTATACAGTATTTTTTTTCAAAATGATATGCAAGATGCTTTATTTACTTTATACATTTGTACAGGGTTTCTGCAGAGATCACATTGGGTAGATAAGTAGGGTATACATTTCATGAATATATTTAGTTTTATTTGTATTTATTATTCTTATTTTTAATGACTTCATAGCTAAATGAAATGTCAATAAAAAAATACAGTGGAATCAGGAACGGCCCCGAGTACGAACAAATCGATTCACGACCAAAAAAATTGCGTAAAACTTGTCCTTGAAACATGACCCAGAAACTGCCATCCCGAGCTACCGCTATCAGCTGAACAAAGGCCCGAGTGCATCACCAAGCATCAAGTTTGCACATTCCGCAGTCGCAGATTGCTCACATGATAAAATAATTTTGTGCAAAGTGGAGTGACGAAGCCTTTGCCAAGAAGTATCATCTGAATAAAACTGTGGTGAACAGACTGCTACACCTTATGTAGAAAAGAATTGTGCAGCGCAATTGCATAAGTTTGCAGTGAAGAAGAAAGAAATCTCTCTAGATAGATGGCTGCCATGTACGAACCAGGGGCCAAGAAACAAAAGAGAGAAAACATGTTAAGGAGTGTTAAATGTTAAATACCCAGTGTTATTATGGAAGGCGACTCTCCTTCCACTAACCTCCTCCCCACCCTTCTTCCTCTCCTCCGTTCCTTGACGTCAGCGAGGCTCCCTAAGAATCATGCGTTATCAGTACATGTACGTGTGAAAGTTGAGTGTACGCCCTATCCTGTACAGTTTTTTTTTTTGTGCTGTATTATTTTTGTATAATTAAAATTTTTTCATACTTTGTTTTATATTTTGTGATATAAACAAAATAAATCAAAAGTTAAATATAGTTCATAGTGACAGAGAACTATTCCTATGGAAAAAAACTGATTCGGTCTACGAACAAGTCGAATCACAAACAGAATTTAGGGACGAATTACCGAATCAACTGTACACAAAAATTGCTATTTAAATATTTTTTGCTTTCTTTCTTTTTTTTTGTGTTAAAAACAACCTGAGATTTATTAAAAAGAGAAACCATGCCTGCTCCTAAAACCATAGTTTTATGGACTAAATCTTAAATTACAGTGAGTAAAGATTTCTTTTCTGCACATTAAGTGATGCCACTTCTATTACAGGTAGTGCTGGTGTCCCTGGTTTTAAAGGAGACAGAGGATCCCCAGGCAGCCCTGGTCTCATGGGGCCACCAGTAAGTGTTTTCACTTTTACAATTAGTTAAAAAGAGCTGGCGCAGATTGTAAACACTTCTGTGACATTTTCTAGGGTTTACAAGGACTACAAGGTATACCTGGAATACCTGGAGAGAAGGGGGAGCCTGGTGAAGCAATTCCCTTTGATGGTATGAAGGGAGACAAGGGAGACCCAGGATTCCCTGGCCCTCCAGGTCTGCCTGGCCGTGATGGGCTACCTGGTCGAAATGGGGTTCCTGGACCATCTGGTCCCAAAGGCGCACCTGTGAGTATCTACTGTAACAGATTGTCACTGAATCAATGCTGTTTTTTATATTTGTAATTTTTTGTGTAGGTCAGGAAATTGTTGTACCTAACAAATTGGTTTTGTGCTTGTTCCTTCCAGGGTTCTTTAACAATTAAAGGTGAACGTGGCCCTTCTGGAGATCCTGGATCCCCAGGTCCTCCTGGAGACAGGGGCATTTCTGGTGCCCCTGGATTTGGCCAACAGGGACCTACTGGAGAGAAAGGATTCCAGGGTGTGTCAGGAAGTATAGGACCTCCAGGACCACCAGGTGAAATCACAAACAAGGCACAGTCAATAAGATGGGGTTGACAATCAAAAAGCTGACATTGCCTTAATGTCACAATTATATGATCATAATTTTAAACCTTTATGTCATCTGGTAGGTCAGAAAGGTGAACCAGGTCACACTATATCTGATAGAGGGCCACCTGGACCCCCTGGAAATAAAGGAGACCCTGGTCCCCAAGGAAGTCCAGGTAAATAGGTGGAAATTTCTAACCAGTTGAACCTTTGAATCAATTAAGTATTGCTAAAATTAGTTGCAGAGATACTTACAGATTTTAAAACATAATGTAAGCAGTTACTGTACATTGCCAGTATTATAGAATCATTAATGAAATTGAATTAATAAGTAGATTAATTAATAAATAGAATAATTAATAAATAAAGAATTTAGGAATAGTCCCAAATCTTTTCAGTAAAGAAGTATATCACAAAAGTATAAAATAATGTAACTGAGTTTTTCTGTGTTAATAAAATATCTTCTATCTGTACAGGTGACTCAGGCCAACCTGGCTCCCCTGGCTTCCCAGGATTACCTGGCCAAAAAGGAGAACCTGGTCTCCCGGGTATAGGCTTGCCAGGCCCACCAGGTCCTAAAGGTAAATCTTTAATGTCCAAGAATATCTGGATATAATATCCGTTTGGATGCATCTTAACTGAATGTGTAAACACATCACAAATGATAACAGAAAAACGTCACTACTGAACACATTTTCTAGGATTCCCAGGTACTGCAGGAATTCCTGGCAACCCTGGCAGACCTGGATCTCCTGGTGTTGATGGACAACCTGGTAGACCTGGAGCTCGAGGACCTAAGGTACTGTAAAAGGGACAGAAAAATAAATAGCAAAGCAAACTTTTTATATTTAGCTCTAGTTAAGAAAACTGTGCTAAATTAAGTTAAGAGCATCTAAGTTGATCTTGTTTATAATGAATTGATTTTTAGAGTAAATTCTGAGAATTTCTAATGATTGCCAATGTGTGTATCAACAGGGTGAACCCGGTTATGGGATCCCTGGGCCTCAAGGCCCCCCAGGTTTGCTTGGTAGTAAGGGTTTCCCCGGGGCTAAAGGTGATCCTGGGTTCCCTGGAAATCCAGGCGCACCAGGACGACCCGGTATTGATGGTCCTCCTGGCTTCAAAGGTACAGTCCTAAACAGTCGATGAGTTATTCCAGTTATGTTCTCCTTTTCTTGTGGTCCATAATAGTGTAAATATAATAAGACAAAACTCACTTTTTTCCACAGGTGATACTGGTCTACCTGGGCCTGCGGGTTCACCTGGCTCTCAAGGTCCTCCTGGTTTTGGCTTACCTGGTTCACCTGGACTTCAAGGACCTCCTGGACCTATGGGCAATCCTGGTAAGTGTTCTAAGGTTTAAAACCTTTATAAAGTGTGTTATCTTTGATTTATTTGTGAGCTCCTGTAGGTATTGGTGTTTGCATTTGTGAGAAAGTTAAGTTACTGTATAGGTGCCCCCGGTTTTAATGGTGAGAAAGGAGACCCTGGTTCCCCTGGACAGAATATTCCAGGCATTCCTGGTGACCCTGGTAACCCCGGATTGCCTGGACAACTTGGTCCTCCTGGCCCTCCTGGGAACCCTGGAACCCCTGGCCAAGATGGACTACCTGGATTCCCTGGTATGCCATATTGACATCATCTAAAACATGGATACTCACTTTGTGTGACACAGTATAGCATTTAACTTTGAACTCCCCTTTACTGTCAACTGCGATTGCAGGGCAAAAAGGAGAAATGGGTGTAATGGGTGGTCCAGGACCTGCTGGGAATTCTGGCAGCCCTGGTGCTCCAGGATTTCCTGGACCAAAAGGTATGCCTTATTTCATTGATATTACCTAAAAGCCATACTCCTGTTGTGGGTTCACATCTTACTTGTCTGCCCTGTAGGTGATAGTGGTCAGCCAGGACGTCCAGGAGAAACAGGTCTAAAAGGAGAAAAAGGATATAAGGGTGAACAAGGTTCAAGAGGCCCAGCTGGTATCCAGGAGTTAGTAAAAGGATTAAAGGGAGAACCAGGACCTCAAGGCAAGTGTTGTCATGTGACCCAAGGGCCTATCCTAATATACTGTAATTGGGTCCACTTTACCCCTGGATATATACAGATCCTATACTTTTTACATCCAAATAATTTGATGCATTTACATTTAAAAATTCAATTACTTACTTGGTTTTTATTATTGTATATATATGTTCCTTATGCAGGAATTAGTGGATCACATGGATCGAAAGGTATTCGTGGCCTTTCAGGAGATCCAGGTAACCCTGGACAGGATGGACTCCCTGGGCCACCTGGACCCCCAGGTAACTCAAGCACTTTATAACGTGTGCACTGTATGGACACAGGTTAGTGTATAGACGTTAAAAGAAATCTGTCTTGTAGGTCCCAAGGGAGATCCTGGACTTCCAGGAACACCAGGACCCTCTGGTGCTCCAGGCCCGAAAGGCAGCATGGGCGAGATGGGATTCCCTGGTAAGACTTGAAAAAGCAAAAGCTTTGTCCACCAGTGTTAATGACATAGTTATTCCAGACTAATTAAATATCTTTTGGGATAGGACCTTCTGGTGTTAAAGGAAGCCCAGGTCAACCAGGGCGAACTGGACAGCCTGGATCTCCTGGAGCACCAGGGTTCCCTGGAGTGAAAGGAGACCCTGGAACACCAGGTTTTGGGCTACCGGGTGCTTCAGGACCGAAGGTAATAAGAGTATTTTAATCCAAACAATTAAACATTTTCAATTTGGTAGATAATTTACATTTACGTAAGATGAGCAGAAGGGCGTTAACTGTCTCTTTGTGCACAGGGTGAACCTGGGTCTCCTGGTGTCCCTGGAGCTGCAGGGCTAAAAGGTCAACAAGGGCCCCCAGGAATTCCAGGCATACCTGGAAGCCCTGGCCCAAAAGGGGATCCTGGCCTCCCAGGATTCCAAGGTGCAGTACTGCCTAAATAAATTCCACCTGATACTGTCAATAGTCAAAAAGTGTTGTCCACTAAAATAAATTAATTGATTTAGCTGTTATAGAGACGCCTGAATTTTCAGATAAAGTTAGATAGTTATTAAAAATATTGTAAAAAGTGAGAATTCTTCTAACATTACAGTCATTATGTTATTTATGTACATGTTAAACACAATGAATCACACAGTGGTTTTATTTTCTATTTTTATTTTTTTACCAACTAATCTGATGGCAATTAAGAAAGGGTTTACCATGTTTTGTGATTTGTTAAATATTATGGTATTAATTATTGAATGTTATGGTAATGCAGCAGCTTGGTAACACAAGAGAACCCATATCCTACAAATTTTCTAACTCTGCATGATTCTGTAATATTCAGCGCCTGTTTGTCAAATATTGGCCTGACATATCAGTCAGATAATTTATTACTTTACCAAGGGTTTTACATCATGAAAAATTTTGATGTTCCTATTGGCTTTAGGTGCACCTGGTGCTACTGGTCCTAAGGGTCTGGATGGAGTCCCAGGTGCCCCAGGTCTAGCAGGAACACCTGGAAGGCCAGGAACCTCTGGCCCACCCGGTTTGCCAGGCACGCCTGGAGACAAAGGTCAAGCTGGCCGTGATGGTATTCCTGGACCAGCAGGATTGAAAGGAGAGCCAGGTAGGTTTGGGATAAATGGAAACGGATTCATAGTTTAAGGTGTTTTTCTTCATGTTTTTTAATTTATTTATTTTTTATAGGTAGACCAGGTCATGGACTTCCAGGTGCTCCAGGAATTCCTGGGATGCCAGGTAAAGTGTTTCACATCACACATAAATAAAATCAGTTAATTTTTCAAATGGACAAACCTACCCTCCTTTTATTTGCATTGCACTTTTTCAATCTTAGCTCTTTCTGAATTAATTAGATCTAATTCTCGTTCTGAATGTAGGTCCCAAAGGAGACCCTGGCTTTCCTGGCCCATCTGGCAGCCCTGGTTTCCCTGGGGCAAAGGGTGATATAGGATTCCCTGGTGCACAAGGCAGCCCTGGTCTTCAGGGGACCCCAGGTCCTCCTGGTCAGCCTCTCCAAGGACCTAAAGGACTCCAGGGACCTCCTGGACCACCAGGAAGATTAGGTATATTGGCTCTTCTTATCTAATACACATTATAGTGGCTGACACTGTTCCATGAGATTGTATACTTTGCACACGTTACATTGCTAATTTGAAACTTAAACTGGTTATAATATAAATCTATATTGAACTTTGGATTGCGCGTAACGCAGTTTGCGAGCGCTCCGCAAGACGAGCGAAGATTTTTAATACATTTTAACTTAGAAAATGAACAAGTTTACGAGTACCGAGTATCATGCGTCACGCATGCACTTCTTGTTTTGACGCCGAGCATCACATGATCACAACTGAGCCAATGTTTTTTCTCTCTATCTTGCGCTGCGGAATTGTGGGTAATCGTCTCCCCTGCTCGGTCTTAGTGTGCGTCTTTCACTGGTATAATCAACATCCGTGCGCGTGTGTACTGTTTACTATAACACTGTGACCACGTGTGTGCGCGTAAAACATCTTTTATTTTGTGTTTGTATGAAGGTGTGTACAGCGCGTGTACTGTTTATTATAACACACGTGTGTGCGCGTGTAAAGCAAAAGAAGTCTCGTTAAAGATCCATTTTCTCTC
>JAOVVB010000043.1:7485869-7504781 GCA_028570985.1 Heterobranchus longifilis
TTCTCCTCCGGCAATTTATGCCTCCCGGTGATGCGCTGCTCTGGGCCGCATCAGCCAACGCGACAAGAATTCAAGCCAAGCCACTGCAACATGACCACATTACCCGTTTCTATTATCGGTAGATCCTAGCGGCGCTGCCAATCTGCTCTTCACTCCCTCTGTACACACATCTCTATGGACCGCGGCACAAACAACACGTGACCTTTGCGTCATCCGGCTATGGGCGGACGCACAATGCGAGTTCCGTGATCTGATTGGCCCAGCCGCGGGCTCCTGCAGCGATCCAGAGCCAATCGTAAGGCAGAACGTGCCTGCGTCGTCAATAGATCTAACCAATGGCTGTGTAGCAAGTTTCCTTCCAGAGGAGAAAAAGAGGCGCTCTAGGGTTGATTGACAGAGCTGGTGTCCAATAGGATGAGTCTCAGTAAAACGCCTTTTTCTGATGAGACGGGCATTTAAATTTACAAGCATGCTGCAACAGGTTGTTTGTTTTCCTCTTGTTAAACCCACACCCATGTTCTTCTCATATGAGTGTTATTACACAAGGAAGCACATCATTTTCTTTTAAACATTACTTATATAATAATAGCTTTATTATAGATATATAGATTAGAATAATAGATTTATTCCTCATCAAGGTGCTGTCATGGCCTGTTAGTGCAGTATACAGCACAGAGTTCATATAAGATGTTGTTGTTGTTGGTGTTTCGGTCCACACGTACAAGCTTGACACAGGTTTTATGGCGGATGCCCTTGCCGTCGCAACCCTCCCATTTTATCCGGGCTTGGGACCAGTGGCTGGGGTTTATTTAATTCAGTTCAAATTGATTTATATAGCTCTTTTAGCAGTGTCCATTGTCGCAAAGAAGATTAACAGAATCAACAAGAAAATTAGAGAAATGAGTATAACTTGGCAGAGGTTTTACACTGAATGCCTTTCCTGACACAACCCTTTCCATTTTATCCAGGCTTTGAACCGACACAGCATCCAGTGGCTGGGCTTTCGGTGGGACCTGAACCCGGGCCTTGCACATGGCAGGTGAGACGCCTACCACTGAACATGAATGCTCATCATTAAACATAAATGTAAATTGATAAAGCTTGTCACTATTTAATGAAGTATTAAGCAAAAAAATGTTGGCAAATTTCTCTGTGTATAAGAGGAACGCTTTTGAACGTACACACTGAGACTTAAGAACGCACCAAGTAAAGTGATCAGTCATATGCACACATCAGCGGAAACTAGTTGTAATGTGCTGCCTCGGGGCTTGAATTTACACACCGTGGGAAACAGGAGTAAGGGCGATGTGGGGAAGTGAGTAGCGTTTAAACTCACTTTTCCGGTTCATCCACCTGTTGCATTATTGATTGTAGCCAAAATGCAAATTCATGTTTCATTTCTGAAGGAAAACTTCACTCTGAATGCAACACTTTATATTAAACTGAAAAATAGGTTATGTGCTTAGTTGTGTTCATTTGCTGCTTGGTGATGCCAACAGTAGGCAGCATTATCTACGTCGATAAGAGGGACATCAGGCTGAACTCATAGCTCCTGAAACCCTGATGTAGCAGGCGGCCAGTGCCGCAAGCATCTCCCACCGAGTAACAGTAGGCAGTGTCATCACCTTTTTTGTCATACTGTAAGATCTGGCGTAACATTGTAGCAACATGAGGAGCAGCAGTGGATTAACCACACACTCCATTAACAGGTACTGGTAGCATGCAGACATCAGGATATGCACAGAGGTGGAGCTGCAGGTAACCTCTAGTATGCAATAGGTGACGGGGTTACAGATCTCGCCTTCAGGTTCTCCCCGTGCTTTGTGGGTTTCCTCACTGTACTCTGGTTTCCCCCACAGTCCAAAAACACATTGCAGGCTTATTGAAGTTTCCAAAACTGGCAGTATGTTTGGCGTGTGTGTGTGTGTGTGTGTGTGTGTGTGTGCCTGTGCTCTGCAATGACTTGGCACCTTGACCAGGGTTCCGTGCCCTGAGCTCCCTGAAATACACTCCAGGTTCACAGTGACCCTACACAGGATCAGTGATAAAGAACATAAATCAATGAATGAATAAATAAATAAAATATATTTCATACTCCACTCATGAAGTGTTGATACAGGCTCAGTGATTTCCTGCTTTGAAGCTGGGGTCATCTATATATTCACCTGTCAGATTGATTTGCTGAGGGAAATGATATCCTAGCGTTATTAAAGTTGCCAAGGAGCCATAGAAATAAAGAAATATTTGTTGTTGTTTTTTAGTGTTTTTTCCCCCTAGGATTTAAAAAAAAAAAAAAAAACGTTCTGAACACTTTTATAGAACACTGACTGCATCCCAGACCTCCTCACCTGTATTAACGTTTCTGACCCCACTAATGCTGTTGTGTTTAAATGAGCACAAATCCATACGGCCAGACTCCAAAATCTAGTAAAAAAAAAAAAAAGCCTTTCCAGAAAAGGGGAGGTTATTGTTACAACAAGGTTTGGACCAAATCTGGAATGGCATGTTCACAAAGCACTTACAGATGTGATGGTCAGGTGTCCGCAAGCCTTTGGGCGCATAGTTGGCTTGAAGAAGCCAACTCTGGAGTCAACAGCACATTTCCGGAGTCTGGGCATGAGCAAGCCAGAAAACTTTCCAATACACTGTAGATCTCCACCTCTCGCCTAGTGTTTCCATCATGTACTGTGGCACTGATCATAATGAAGTGGTTATTGAACGCTGGATGTACCAGACACACTGTGCTCAAGCCTGGCATTCGCACAATGGAAACACATTGCATGCTTATACTGTACTCCATGTACTGCCCAATAGGCCTAGGGTAAGTAAGCGTTGCCAGACTGCCAGAGTGCCAGGCAGTCCATAAGTTTCTCTCGCACCTTTCCCAGACTGACAGTGGAAATGTGTTCAGTGACCATGTCTTGTTTCATTACCCCCAAGTGGAAACTTCTGTAGTGGTATTTGTGTTTCTACAAGAGGTCACATGTTGCCTGATGACAGTGTACATAATGTGTGCATAACATCTTCAGCTGGTAAGCTACTTAATTTTTATTACTGGCTTAAATATATCACAGCACACCATGTTGTCTGCTAGAGTTATACAGAGCAAATTTAGATGAAGCTAAATTTAATGGAACCTCTATTCCATTTCTGAGCACCTGAACCAGACGCCAGGATTTTGATATTGTAGTATCATGAATTTGATATTTAAATATCATTTTGACATGTTTATACTTTACTTAAGTATTACTGCAACTGAATACTTGCACTCATAATTATATTTCCAAGGAGAAAATAGTTTTAAATAATGAAATTTTCTTTGATTTAGACCTCATTAATAATCGCAAATGCTTCATCTTTAATTATCCAGATGATGATTCATTAACAAACTATGTAGCATTACTCATGCTCCATTCAACCAACTTACAAAGACTGAAATGAGATTTCAGGAAAAACAACATAAAAAAAAAAAAACTAAATACATTTTCTAACTATTTTGGCTAAATCAAAAGATGAATAATATTGAATCAAGTAATTTATACTTCCAAGTAATTTTTCAGCACATTCTCTACCCCTTAAAACAGGAATTGGGGTGTAAGATAAAAATCATAAATACAGACAATCATTCTGTCATCCACACAATAAGAATAAGAAGTAACTTTATTACTCAATGAAAGCATGATTTAGCTACAATGATTCGCTGAAATTTGTTGTGAGTTCTGATGTATCTGTAAGAATGGACAACGATGTATGAACAGTGGTGTCCAAAAGTATTAAGACAAAAGTGAAATTCAATGTTTTAATGTTTAAACATTCTTACAATTTAAAAAATAATGACAATCAAGATCATCAGAGAATAATTTGGTATTTTATGCAATGGAATTGCTATATAACAAGCACTTTATTCCTCAAGAGCTGCTGGATCCAGAGGCAAAAAGACGTCTGTAAGTCTCTGGTGTCACGCGCTCAATCCATGCCTGCTTGATTACTTCCTGAAGATCACGTACAGTACAGAAGATGATGTCTTGACTGCTGTTGGCTGCTTCACCCTTGTCCAATGGTTTTCTATTGGGTTTAGATCAGGAGATGACCCAGATCATGGCTCCAGAAGCTCATACTCTTGTCACATATCCAGTTTTTCACTAGTTGTCCAGTTAATTAGAACAATTCGAGCTATGTACTGTAGGTTGGAACTAATTAGTGAAATCCCCTGTTTTGTGCACAGGGAAAACTAATACATAGGGTATGTAGGCGTAATATTTTTGTCCTCCACTGTACCTCATTATATAAAAATAAATGATTTTAGTAGGTGATGTTCTTGTTTTACATGCAGTTTATTGAATCTGTACTTTTACAATCTGTATTGTACTATGAACGGTATGGGAAAATGAACATAAGGGATGGAAATCATTTGAGCTGCACTATGAAATTGTAAAGAAAGTGGATAGGTGTGCCTCAAATCCCTTTAACATCTATCTTTGACCAGCAGGGTTTTTAAGGGCAGATCTACAGACCACTGGCTTCATTGTACGTTTCAGCCTCTTCGCTTTGACTGGAGTTCTCCAGTTCAAGTACAGTGGAAGTAAAAACTTTTTTGTTTTCTATAATTCATTTAATTGTAATAAATCAGAGATTGTTTTTCAGGCATTGTTGCTTCTTTGTATAGTATATGTAAGGGTGATCGTTCGCGTTTTTGTTTCAGCATGTTGTTTTTATATTTGTGTTTTTAAATCTGGCCTCCGTCTGCAAGCCAATTTTCCCAGCTGGGATAATAAAATGACTGAACTGAACTGAACTGAACCTCAGGAAGTCTACACTAAATAAAAGCCAGCATGTGTAACTCACCACTCAGTGATGACTCAGTTGCTCCTCCAAGTGGTACATAATGTACATATCCTTGATTTTACAATTTCCTCACTTTAACCTATTTCATTTATTTTATTTAATGATGTTTTACATATTCAAATTTGATAGTTATTCTGTGTAGCTTCAAGTCATTTTAAGACTTATTTCTTGTATAATCCAATAAAAATGTTTAATGCATAAGGTCTTTTTAAAATTAAAAACCACTCATTTCATTATTGTAATCTTTATACTGTATATATAAAAATAACCAGTTTCACATATTTCAGCTGTCTTTCTTAAAGTTAAAAAATTATGCCTATTGTTTGTCATCTTCTTTCCTCGTGCTCAAAAAAGGGGCTCTTTACTGACACCACACTGAATTATGACTGTTGAGAAGCATCTATGAGGTTGCTCACCTTTTAGCTGTGTAGTTTTGACGTTTTAACACCCTAATTTGTAATACATGCACATATATTCATTTACCGAAACATGTTCAGGAGTATGGTCTATAATCTACATGCAGGAGAGACAGAGAGGCTTTAGGATTGTGTAATCTGGTTAAGGGTGACCTTGCCACATTCTTATGAAGAGCCACTTGGCCTAATCCTGACAACATCTAGGTCACCATCTGCTGCGTTAACACCTCTGACCACAAAACGGCGTTGTTTCATTGTAAGTGAGGGGTTTAAAATCAGGTTTATTGCCTTGTTACAGAATTATAAACACACTCGAGCCACACATAAAAGCCAGATTTATTGTTAACTGTAAATGGCTCATTAATGCTTCAAGCCGACGTCAACGTCTTTTTTTTCACATTTGGGTCAAAGTGTGTTGTTGGTAAAAGTGCAACTAAAGTTCTTGATGTACTGAACAGTCAAAAGCCATTTACTTAAAATATGGCCTAAATAAATTTTGACCTATTCAACACGGCTTAGTTCCAACCCATATCTCATGTACCTGAACATCAGCTTAGGTGGATCAGGTGGAGCAGATTAAGGCTTGAATTATTTCCATGCAGGTTGGCAAATCTTCTAGGGGAGATGGTTCGTGTCCTCAATACATAAGTTCAATATTAAATTACAATTTTAGACAGACTTTTCATTTTGTCTTACAGTAATTAGTCTACGTTAGATCACAGCTAGATAAAAACAAGCAGATATTGTACATTTGACAGGTATATCACTGACAATTAAATTGTATCCCTACAATTAAAGTCAAAACGTTGCTAAAACATTTGTGCATTAATGACATCCATGGGAGTCCATGTTAAACATACCCCTTATTAAGAGATGTCTGTCTGAGCAACATTTCAGCAACAATCTCTAAAAGCTCTATTCTCACACCATGGCAGCAGATCAATCTAATAGGTATGAATACTATATGTAGTGTTATATAAACATTTAAACATATAAATATAGTTTATTTATTCAATTATTTTTTTTTGCACCAAGGTTTTGCTCCTTATTTTCTGGCCAGGACCGAGTTTGGACGTTTTCTCCTCAGGCGAGAAGGGTATTTCTTTCCTTTAGATGATAGGAACTAAAGTGATCTGATCCAATCTCTTACCCTCACTCCTCTGTCTCTCTGTCGATGTCTCTATCTATCTCTCTCTACTGCTGATCCAATCCTCATTTTGCTGAGCAATAGGTTCCCAGTAGTTAATTTTAGTTCCATCTGTGACTTTGGCTTGAGTCACAAAGGTACATCATATTCAGAAAAGGAGAGACAGTGCTGGAATATTCCACTTAATACCTGGCTTCCTGGTGGTTGTGTGTTAGTTTCATTCACTTAAAAATGAGAAGTTACAGTGAAAGTCTCTGAAATGCACATGACGATATGCCTTCTCGATCTTGAACAGGAGCCTTCAATAACAATAAAGCAGTCCTGATTTTACAGACCTTTCATTCAGACCTGAACTACAGGCAGTAGAAAATATCCAGAGCTCAAACCACTTTGACCGGACCAAGCAAGAAACAAAAGAAGGCTTAAATAAAAAAAAAAAATTCCTTGTTTCGTCTGCATCGAGCTCCTGCGTCATGTGCACAAGTCAAAAGAGCACAAGCAAAAGGTTGTCAGTGATGGTGTATCATGATGTTGCCTTCATCAGCCAGAGTAACCTGGGCCACCTGACGCACGGCAGAGATCTTCTTCACCGCCTTCTGAAGCATCAGCTTAAAGTCCTTATTCTCAGTCCTGAAAAACACCACACAATAAAGAACGTGCATCAGCCTACTCACATGCATACCTTATTGAAAACATTAAACACATGTATCAAGGATAAATATTCCAATTAATTAATTAGGCCTACATTAAAACATTAAAACCTGGAACCCTAGGAGGACGTATAGAGCGTAACAGACAACACAAATAGACACATCTGCATGCCAAGCATAACCAGGCATCCGGTTTTCAAAAGCTGGCCACATTCAGAAATGTGCAATGCCATCTGAAAGAAGAGAGCATGTAGATCTGCTATATTTGACTGCACAAGTCATGTAAGGCCCAAAACAGAGGGGTTACTTCCAGAAATCTTCCAGATTAAAGCAGCACATCAGTGTTTTATATAGATTTATTTCACTTTGGTTACAGTCTCTGTACTGATGTGGGGAAGGTGTTCATTAATATCCTCAAAGGAGTTTCAGCGCCAGCTTCTGAACCGAACAGCCTTGTAAGGTATTCAATACAGACACACACACACACAATATCATGGCTGGTATACAGTCAAAAACGTGTTTTAATATAGTGATAACTGGCAGATTATAGCTTGAGAAACATAACTTGAAAGTAGAAGAACTGAGTTAATTCATAGTTGGAGAATGTAGTTCAATAATGGCACAGATGTGCTAATTGTGTCCCATATCTCCCATCCCAGACACCGCATTCAGTAATGTTATACATTCTCCATGCATAACATTACCTCAGTTATTCTTCTTTGCAAGCTCTTTCTCCGCTTTCCGCCTCTTGTATGCAGCTATTTCCTCCATCTGCAAGCCATGTGCCATTTGCCTGCAAAATATATTGGAAAGGATTAACAAGAAAGACACACACAGACACGCTGCCAGGTCACAGGCCATGGAATGGCCCAGTCTTACCCAGACTTAAGTTCAGGTGGGTCAGGGAGTGGTTTGGTGAAACTGTCTCTCCCAATGAGCCAGTAGGTTTCTTCTGCACCTTTGCCCTGTGAAACGGAGCAGATCCGATGTCAGTTTGTTATTAATGCATCATGTGCAAAGAAACAGGTCACAGGAATATGAGAATGCCAGCTCTTTTCAGAATGAGTAGAAAATGGATACAGAAAAATTATTTTAGAATGAATAAATTCATTATATAAATTGGTTAGTTGTCAATTTGACAGATGAATGTTCATGGCTTATAAAGGTGGCACCAACTGTGGTCATCTGCTGTCGTAGCCAATCCGCCATTAAGATTCAATGTATTGTGCATTCTGAGAAGCTTTTTATTCACATCAGTTGAGTTTCTGTAGACTTCCTGTCTGCTCAACACGGGAGAGCTTATTTTTCTTTTTACTTATTTAGCACTATTTTAGGTAAAGTCTAGAGAAAATCTTAGGAGAGCAGCAATTTATAAAATCCTTCAACCAGCCTGTCTGGCATGATGAAACATGTCCTGGTAAAAGACACTGAGATCACATGTTCCCCCATCCTGATGTGTAGTGAACAGAAACTGAAGCTCTTGCTTTGTTTCCGCATGATTTTATGCACAGTGAGAATATGAGAATGAGAATATCTATGTGTAATGAATTATATGCATTTATTCATCTTTAATGACAACTTGGAAACACTGGGTTGGTTTGTGCTTCACAGGACAGCATGCAAACACACATGCATCCACAAAATTGTTCACAGTGCAGAAGCAATTGCACAGGAAACTGTGCACAGAGAGTTCCCTGAGCTCAGGAACAAACTAGAGACTGGTGCTGTGAGGTGGAAACTATACCTTCTGCACAATACTATTTTCAAAGTTTCTCAGTATTCAAAAACGTACGATAGCATATAATTTTGTTAGTCGTTTCAAATAAAAAAATCATCCATTACAGCTGAGATAATGTTTCTATTGCTGAATCTCTCTGGTCTTACCTTGAGCTCAATTCTGCCTCTTAACTGCACTTTATATCCTGCTTTCAGTGCCATCAGGATTTTAACTGTGCTGGAGTGAACATGAATCCGATATGCTGCAGGAATCCAAGTGTCGATATCAGTTATAATACATAGTGAAAACCTAACAAAAATATCTCAATATAAGTTTGAGGTCTTTAAACTCACGCATCCCCATGGACTCCATTCTAGAAGCTGTGTTGACTGTGTCTCCAAACAGACAGTACCTGGGCATGGTCAAGCCCACAACTCCAGCTACACAAGAACCTACACAGGGGCAGACATGTGGAGTTGATCAGATGCATTAGTATAATGTACTTTTTCAATTCACTAAAGCAAAACCTGCTGGTGTACAAAAACACTATCTGACCTGTGTGAAGTCCTATTCGGATTCGGACCGGTACATCAGGCATGTGCCTCATTTTAAACGTCCCCACTGCACTGAGGATATCCAGAGCCATGTTGGAAATCTCAGCTGCATGGCGGTTCCCATTCGGCACAGGTAAACCTGATGCCACCATGTAGGCATCACCTATGGTCTCAACCTGAAAAGTAGAGAAAAAGTGGCAAGCTAAAGGAAGATTTACACTGTCTAGTCAGAAAAATAGTCAGAAGGATCAAAATTATCTGCATACATCAAGGAAAGAAAACATACAAAATTAAGAACCATTCAATGCATAATAAAAAACCTGGAGGAAGGGTGCTGAACCGTGGCTGTAAGAAAACCACTTGTTAGTGAGACCAAACCGAAGAAACGCTTAAATTTGTTAGGGAGTATAAAGATTGAATGAAAAAATGTCATGTGGTCTGATGAGTTTAGACTGAGCCTATTCCAGCGCAGTGAGAGATAAAAGAAAGAGATGGGATACAAGTCTGGTCCAGGACTGGTTAATGCTGATGGATTTGCATCACGCTGGAACACAGATGCTGAGCGAGAAAGAGCTTTTAAAAAAAATATAATTGTAATATTTGTGTGTGTGTGTGTGCACACATGATTTTTTTAAGGTCAGTCTTTTAAGTATCATCTTACCTGGTGCTTATCCAGATTCAGAGGTCTATAATTATATGTGTAACAAGTATCTACCAAACAGTGTAACAGCGAATATCCCAATTTATGCCAAATTAGAATCAGTCATCTAATAACTTTTAGAAAAATTACATTTTAAATCCCATATTTAGAGATTGTTACAGGGCTTACCTAAGGATGTGTACAGTGACACTGTTGACACAGGAAGTGTTACATCATCATTCACTGAGTGTTCTTAAACTCATGGTGTAACCATAGTTACATACAAACACATTAAACAACAACAATGATTAAGAAGAAAGAGAAGAAGAAAAAGAAGCGGACATGGAGAACATAGCAATTACCTAATAGGAATGAACCTCTTCTTAACATGAACAAAGAGCTTTTTGACATGGACAGAAGTACTCGAGTTAAAGAGACGTCCCAGCATCAAACTATGCAGGGAGCAATGAAAACTGAACACACGAACACACAGCAGGCTGTAAACCTACACCTGAGATTATCTTAGCATCTCCGAGATACAGCATGTATCATTAGAATCATTAGAATCAGTCAGCTGTGGCAAACATGGGTGGTCACGTTGGAAATCTATTTAACGTACTTTAACGTTTTCATCTGGAGGTTTTTTTTTTTAACTCTTGATACTGACCAGGAAAGTACTACGCTGATCCCTAAATCACCCACTTCCGAGAAGCCAGACTTTTCACAAAGGACAGAGATAAACGTAAGTACTGTACAGTCCTTCATGGCTGTATATTTGAAGTCATTAGAGGTGGAAAATGTGCAAAAGTAAATCATTTAAAAAAAAAAAAGAATGAAAAAATTGTAGGAGTAGTGTAAAATGCCTATAAGACCAGAAGGAAGATAAAGAAGATGAAGACCAGAAGGCGACGGCAATACAACTTACTGTATGCCAATCACGGTAAAACAGAACAGAACACAATAAATAAAAGATCTGACTGAACCAGATGTTCTCATTTTCTGACCAAACAGCAGTCAGGAATGATACCTTATACACATCATGGTTGCTGATGATTGCATCAAAGAGCGTGTAGAGATCATTAAGAAGGTCCACCACCTCGATCGGCTCACTGTTGGCTGAAATTGTAGTGAAGCCAACAATGTCACTGAAGTAGACAGTGACACTGTCAAAGTACTCCGGTTTCACTGTGCTTCCCAACTTTAGAGCTTCGGCCACCGACCTGGAGCAAAAGAACAGCAAGACAACACCAGACAGTAGGAGGATGAGATTGAGATTGGGATGAAGCGTCCAGTTGTACATACAGTATTGAACAGTAGAAGTTTACTACCAAGAACATAGAGCTCACAGAAATCACTTCAACAGAGAACTTATTCACTATTTCAATAGGTATCAAACACAAATAAATATTTTTGATCAATTGATACATTATTCAAAAACATTATTAAAAAGATATTCAAAATTCATCATTTTGTAATTTATTCTACTCACGGTGGCAGCATCTGTGTGAGCAGTTTCTCAGTCTTTTGTTTCTCGATTTCCAGCTCCTCTGTTCTTTCCCTGATCAGTTCTTCCAGATTCGAGGAGTATTGCTCCAGCATCCTGAGCATGGAGTCTATGATGTTAGTCTTTTTCCCTTTATTGATGTTTTTGAACTGAGGAAAGGGAAAGATAGGTGTGAGGCTCACGGTTCTGAAGGTAGTTCAGGCAAGTAAATAAATGAATACAGTATATCTAAATTTTATATTGGTATATTTGTTGTGTTTGTTAGCCTACAAGAAGTGTTAAAGTCCAACCTGGACTTTTGATTGCACAGAACAACAGAACACATTAATTAGGGTCAAAACTTCCTTTATTTCTCTAAATAATGCCCTGCTACACTAATACACTTATGCCAGGCTTTCACTAGTGCTCAGTTCACCAACGTCATGATCAGACTGCCTGTTTCAAGTCTGAAATGCTGGCCTCCCAGGAACTCCTTTAATGGCCCAAATATGTGGAGATCAATTGGAGTGAGGTCGGGATTGTACGGGGGATGTGGCAATAACTCCCAGCTGATTCCCTGTAATGTTCAAGTGCTGTTGGTGAATGATTGTGTGTACAGTTCCCAAAGAGAGATGCTGGTAGTGACATGTTTATCCCATTGAGTTTCCAGGATCAGGTGTTTCACTCACTGAATGTTCATGGGAACGACTGCCATCTCAGCTGGGATCATCATTCACATATGTACTAAAACGTTCCCACCATTTAAATCAGCTTTAATCCTTCATTCACTAGAAATTTTCATGAAGAAGTCCCGGTTTGAGTTGAACACCCCATTTAAAAGTTACTTTAGTAAGAGTTTTCTATATATTGTATCTTACTATCCTTTTTTACTCCTATAAGTTTACAAAAAATTATAATATATTCTGCACCTTCTGCTCTTTTATTCACACAATTTACGTTTATTTGAAACTAAGGCCCCATAAATATTCCTGAAAGAAACGTGTGTTTATGAAAATGGTGATGTCAAAGTGTTACCCTGCTCATGGTTTGTATGGTTTTGTGTGAGTATCAGTGTGCGATAGGTTATTGGATAATGTGTCACTCCACATATTCGAGTGCTTGTGTTTGTCATATTTTGTTGTTAGAACCTTTTCTAGTTTTGGTCGATTTTGCCCACCTTTAGTTTTCGCTACACAAGCTCTTAACATTATTCTTTAGAAGTGTGACATACCAGGAAATGACATGCTATTGCCACTGACCTGAAATGCTCAATTTATTTTATTATTGCATTTGCATATGGATAGAAATATTTCTATATTGAAAACAGAATGGTATAGATTTTTTTGTCAAAACAATCCATGCACTGTTACATGTGGATGAAACCTAAAGCTTTGCTGGTAAAAAAAAAAAAAATAACAAAAGGGCATTTTACAGACATGTGAAAAAGTGAGCCACCTGATCAAAAATCTCATCAAATGATGGTCTCCTCTCGGGCTGTTCATTCCAGCACTGCTTCATTAGCTGGATGCATTCTAGAGGAGCGTGGTCTGGAGATACTGTGGGTCTGCACAATGGTGGAGGCTTCTTTACTTTCTGAATAATTTCTGTTTAAAAAAAAAAAAAAAAAGGAAAGAATGAATACTCATACTTAAGGGAGTAATACGGCCAACAGTGTTACAACAATACAAACAAGTATTACAACATCTTCTAACATGAACCTGGCAGATCTCCAGGAGTTGTAACCTACCCTGAGCAGACTGCTCTAACATGCAGAAAGGGGGCCCTCGGACCACCACTTCCTGCATGATAATGGAGAAGCTGTATATGTCCCCTGCTAAACTGCCTTTCAGTCCTGGAAAGGAACTTCTCAAGATCTCAGGGGCTGTCCACAGCAGCTCTGCGTATTGTCCAGATATAAGCACAACAGGTGTAATTAGAATGGTATATAGAGATGCATGAGCAAGTACAGGCAAGAGACCTAAACCTCAACGATTTTAAAGAAGCTGGAGAAAAAAAACACAACCCACCAGGAATTATATGGATAGTACAGAAAACCAGTATCTGCATTCTGAAGATGAATAGATAAAAGAGCTTACATGGTACACATGCACTCACCCTCAGGTTGTGGCTGTACATAGGGAAACCTCTGGGACTCCAACACTTCATTGTAGCCATAGTCAGTCACTTTGAGCACAAAGCGCCCATCGACCACACAATTTCTGGACTTCAGCCTTCCATGACATACATTCCTGTGGTGGAGGTATTTCATTCCCTGCATGACGGGTACATTCAAACACAAACAGTCATATTCTAACCTGCCCCATTTACTACTGTAGATTCCTTCTGTAAATATACCAATGTCTATCTTTTTTCCCCCCACATCATATCGGCCAAGTTCTTCTCTGGTGAAGCTTGCAGTCTTACTTGCAAACATCAGTCATCCCATCTCTACTATAAAGCACTACCTTAATGAGGTCCAGCAGGAGTGAAGACTTAAACATCCAGTCCAGTTTAACATCGTCATTATGCAGCAGATCCTCTAGGCTGCCACGGGAGCAGAACTCCGTCACTATGGCAAAGACCCCACAGTCGTGAAAGAAACCCATGAAAGGGTTAACGTTCTCATGCCTCATGTCTTTCATCTGTGGATAATCAATTATATGCAAAGAGGATGGAAATAAGAGATGGCATATTCAAGGAAGGTCTAAAAGATTCACAATTACTAACAAATATGAATCCTTACCAAAGTTACTTTCTCAAAATATTTGCACAACAAATATTGAGAACAGAGCTCAATGTAGACCAAAGTGTAAAACATTTTCATTATTTCCACATGAAATGTTTAACTTTCCACCACTAGCAAAATTACACGATATGGCCAAATTTTTGTGGACACCTGGCCGTCACATCCTTGTCTAGGTGTTTTCAAAACTGTTGCCACAAAGTTGGAAGCAAAGTTTGAAAATGTATAGAATGTTGTGCATGCATTAACATTGATTTTCCTTCAGTGGAACTAAGGGGCTGAGACTTGTTCCAGCATGCCAGCGCTTTATAGAAATTGATCTATGAAGACATGGTTTGCTCAAGCACACAAGAGGCAACAAAGAGCCCATACCTCATCCCCAATGAATATCTTAGGGGTTAATTGGAACATCAGCTATGTGCCAGGCCTTCTTATCTGACATTAGTGCCAAAACTCACTAATGCTCTTATACATGAATGGGCACAACACATAATGGTCTGACACAAAAAATATAGAGAAATGCCTTCGCAGAAGAGTGGAGGCTGCTGTAGCAACAAAGATGGCGCACCACAATATTAATAACCATGGCTATTGAATGGGATATTTCATAAGTTCATAGGCGTGAAGTGTGAAGGCGGCATGGTGGCTTGGTGGCTTAGAGGTTAGCACTGTCACCTTGCACATCCAGGTTCCGGGTTCTATTCCCGCCTTGGGGTCTGTTTGCATGGATATTGCTTGTTCTCCCTGTGCTTGGCGGGTTTACTCTGGTTTCCTCCCACAGTCCAAAGACATGCAGATTAGGCTAACAGGCATTCCCAAATTGAGTATGTGTCTGTGCACTGTGATGGATTTGCACACTATTGGGGATGTGCTCCACCACATGCCCTAAGTAATACAGAATAAAGCGGTATAGACGATGAGTGAGTGAGTGATAGGGGTGTGGTGACCTATTGTCCACATACTTTTGGACAAGTGGTATATAAATATGGGATATTTATTGCTCAACTGGCAAATGTTAAAAAATACTAAATTCGTGTTTAGAATCATCTGACTGGGGTTAACTTGATAGCAGTTAGCCAAGTAACAAAAAAATATCTTGGACTAAAACCCACAGTAAATGTAGTAAAAGATGCCAGCAGCATAACATGTGCAGGAATATCACAAATACCACACGAGTACAAATATCACATGATAAATCCTTAAACAACCCAAAGAATACAAAGTACCTAATTTCATTTGGAGATGATTTTTATAGAAGGTTTGAGCAAAACAGGGCACTGGTGGCTCAGTGGTAGGTGTTTCGCCTGCCATGTGGAAGACCTGGGTTCGATCCCCAGCCACTGGACGCAGTGCCGGTCCCAAGCCCAGGTTAAAAATGGGAGGGTTGCGTCAGGAAGGGCATCCAGTGTAAAACCTGTGCCAAGTTGTAGTGCGGACTGGGTATTCCGCTGTGTCGACCCGTTGCCGGGAGCACCAGAAAGACCACCAAGTGTCTTAGTACAATTGCACTTAAAAATGCTATTTGCTGTCTTGAGGCCAGGTTCTTTTTCTACTGCTACTGTTAAAATAAGGAAACTTCAAATTGTCCAACTGAACATATATTTTAAATTTAGTTTGAGAATTCCTGTGGAATGTTTTATACCAAAGTTAATATTGATTGTACTGTATCTTGTTTTTAAAAAGCTATAAAAATACCATAAACCACAAATTACAGGCATTTCTTGTAGTGGTTTATTACAATTCCACAGTTTGATTGTTTATATATATTAAATCATTTAAAAGCTACTATTCCATGTCCATAATGATCACAGCACATTCAATATCATAAATATTCATATACTCCTCTATCCCTCTGTACTTTGAATGTAGGTAAACCTTTTGTGATTCTGAAACTGGTGGCTGAACAGGAGCTGGTTCGCATTTCTGAATGGTGTGCAATGACTAGTTTAAAGCAACACAGTGTGGTGAGGGAGCCATTTTGTCTGATTCCCTGTAATCAGTGGCCTTACAGGAGCGCACACTGGCCACCAGCTGCCACAACAAATATCATCTGTCCTGAAACACTTTTAGCATTGCTCTGCCATCTATCACTAAAGAGAACCACTTGAAAAGACAACAGTGGGCTGAACTAGTCAAAAGGTCTTCTCTACCCACTCACATTCTTGCCCACTCACATCTCATTTTACACAAATCCATGTATGCCTCTCTCAACAACAAAACCTTTCTCGTTTGAAAACTTATGAAGTATTTGATTCCATCAGAGGTGCATGAAAAAACAAATAAGGAAATCATATTTTAAAAAGCAATGTGATCTAGACAAATCAAACTAAGAAAATTGACAACTGATAGCAGAGTAGCCCTGTTTTAAGGAATTGAAACTTAAATCATGACTTTGTTTGACATGCAAAATACCAGGTTAACAAAACTAGAAAATTTCACACAGAACACTGATCAAAGCTAGGCCATTTGCACAACGGAAATATTGCATTTAAATATTCTCAAGCACCCATCATCTAGCTATCTCTGTCACATTATATATTATTATAGTTATATATTTTTATATACTGCAATTTATTCATCCTTTCTCACAGATATGATTTACTCCCATCTGAAGTAATCAGTAGAATAGTCATCTTTTTAAAAAAAACATGATTACTAGAAATGGATCTACCAAGGGAATATTCTACACAGCCTGTACAAATCTCAAATATTCAACTATTTTAAAGCAAATGATGCTGCTTGATTCTGGAGAAATCTCAACAGAGCTACTGCTCATCTTCGTTCTCTTGTCCAGAACCCTCGGATCGGTCTGAGATGGAGAGACAAAAAATAAAACATCATGTGTCTTAATTACTTAAGCAAAATAAGTTATGAATGTAATTAATTTGACCATTTGTATTTATACTGAAATGCTCTTAATCATAACTGTAATGCTGATTTATACATCTCCGTGCATGTCTGGGCATTGTCAGCGGATGCTCATACAAAGTGAAGTATTTATGCCTGCAAGTAATGAGAGTGTGTTCTCTAGAAGGCCGTACCACAGAAACCACATCAGAATTCACTGAATTAGTGTGAAATCCTAGTTCACCAAATTAGTGTGAAAAACAACAAGTCCTGTGTTTCACTGTAAGAAGAATAAATAATAACTTAGAAGATAACATGGGCTAAGCAACTTTAATATCAGTAAATGATTGGATAATTTAAATTAAAGTTCATGTTGCTTAGAGTTGCTGTGATTTACACTGATCAGCCATAACTTTACCACCACCTACCTGCTCCAATCCCCCTGAAAAGCCAATGCAACACAAATGTCTGAAAAAGTAAATCCTGGCTATGATATAAAGGCACCAGAACAATCAGGGCATCATACTTTGCTGTGTATGGGGCTTAGCAGACAGAGAGTTCAAGGTTGTTGATCTTGCTTCTAAATATTCCAGATCTCAATCTTATCTAGAATCCATGGACAAACAAGTCTGATCCATGGAGGCCACACCCTACAACTTACAGCACGTAAAAGAATCTGCTGCTAATATCCTAGTGCCAGACACCACAGTACACCTCAGAGACCTTGTGGAGTCATGCTGTTTTGGTAGCACAGGGGGAACCTACACAGTATTGGGTTTTAATGTTATGACTGAATATACACACCTTCACTGTGTGTATATTGATAGCTTCTTAGGAAAAAAGAAAAATAATACGAATTATCCTGCAGGATTAAAGTGGCCATTAAAATGAACTAAAGCCATTATATAACCTCATACTTAATAAAACATCCTGCTCAACAAATTAAGGGAACACTTTGTCTTCTTGTAAAAATGTGTTTTCATGTACAATCCCAATTCCAGAAATGTTGGGACGTTTTTAAAATTTGAGTCAAATTAAAACTGAAAGACTTTCAAATCACATGAGCCAATATTTTATTCACATAGAACATAGAGAACATAAATGTTTAAACGGAGAAATTCTTTATCCACTAAATAAGCTCATTTTAAATTTGATGCCCAAAAAAGTTGGGACAGGGGCAACAAAGGGCTGAAAAATCAAGAAATTCTGAAAAGATTTAGGAGAACATCTAGCATCAGGTCTCTAACATGATTAGCTATAAAGGGATGTCTTAGAGATTCAGTCTCTCAGAAGTAAAGATGGGCAAAGGCTCGCCAATCTGTGAAAAAGTGTATAAAAAGACTGTGGAATTTATAATACGTTCCTCAAGATCAAATTGCAAAGGCTTTGCAAATCTCATCATCTACAGTGCATATCATCATCAAAAGATTCAGAGAAACAGGCGAAATCTCTGTGTGTAAAGGACAAGGCCGAGACCTTTGTTGGATGCCCAAAAAATTATCTTCGGGGCCTCAGACGACACTGCATCACTCATCAGCATGACTGTATCACTGACATTACTAAATGGGCCCAGGAATACTTCCAGAAACCACTTTTGGTAAACACAATCCACCGTGGCATGACAACATGAAAAAAGTGTACTTGAGATTTTTGCAAATTTATTAAAAATAAAAAAATTGAGAAAGCACATGTACATAAGTATTCAAAGCCTTTGCCATGAAGCTCAAAATTGAGCTCAGGCGCATCCTGTTTCCCCTGATCATCCTTGAGATGTTTCTGCGGCTTAATTGGAATCCACCTGTGGTAAATTCAGTTGATTGGACATGATTTGGAAAGGCACACACCTGTCTATATAAGGTCCCACAGTTGA
>JAOVVB010000043.1:7519345-7537068 GCA_028570985.1 Heterobranchus longifilis
ACCCCCGTGACAAAGCACTCAAACACTGCGCGCGGACACATCCGGACTGGACTGAAGGGAGAAGAAAAGAAAAAAGAACAAAACAAACAGCTGTTTGATTTTGTCCCATCAATATGTTGCACTAATATTTACTACTGTTTATAGACACTGTTTATGATAGACTACTGTACTAACTTACACGGTTAAGAGCATACATTTCACAGGAACATGCAGTATATTAAACCCATTGTACACACTCTACTGCTAATTAACATTATACAAACTATTCAGACAAGCATTCCTCCAGTAAACAAACAAATACGCCACTAATGATAAGGATCACTTTATTATTATTATTATTATTATCCTGTTCGACACATTCGATTACAGATGCGCAAACGGAAACAGTTCTGAGAACAGTTCTAGAACCAGAGCGTCTCTACGGCTCTACTGACTGAAGCAGTACAACTGTTCTGAGAACTGTGTCGATTCCGCTTAAAGGTTTTCCCCGCTCGGGTTTCATTGCCTTCCTTATCAGAACAGGCGGACCCTCACAAAACTGGCGGATCCTGTGCATTGCGCATGTCCGAAATTGTCACGCATGCGCGCTGGACGCCGCACTAGACGGAACCTCATCTAGGTGTCGAGGCTTGCCTGTCAATAGTCTCACCGGAGGATTCTTTTTTTTTTTTTTTTGAATCTTTATTTAAGAGCTTGTTGTATTGGTATTGAGAGGGAAATTTTTGTGTAGCAAATCGATCCTAAAATTTTAAATAACACAAATAATATGGACATGTATCTGCAAGTAATATTTCATACATTATCAATCAATTTCATAGTTCACAATCAATCATATATTCAAATGTTAGCAATTCGCTTTAATTCTTTATATTAATATTTAACCAGACACCTTTTTAGGGGCGGTCACCCTTACTCTAATAATGTAAGAATACTCTTCCTGGTCAAAAAAAAAAAGTGTGAAAATTATTATGTTCCTTTTTCACAATTTTTGTCCTGGAATATACCTGTGCCATGAGGGAAGAAATACTCCCTACATGTGATATCCTGGTCATTCAGTACATTCAGGTCATCAGCTGACTTCATTTTATTGTCACAAGTTTCTGGGTTTAGACCTGACCAACTGGAGCAACCCCAGATCATAACACTGCCTCCAGATGTTTGTACTGTGGGCACTATCATCACTTCATGCGCTTCCCTTCTTACCCATCACTCTGGAATAGGTGCAAGGGCCAAACAGCACACACCCACAAAAACATTAAAGATAAACTAAACATCCGGAGAAAAAAGTAAAAAAAAAAGATCATTTCTAAAACACCACTGTTATCTCTAATGACATATATTGTCTCAACAAATCCATGGTGCAAAGGAAATGTTTGTGCACACATCTACCATCTCTGAATCTAAAAAAAAAAGCCCCTGAACATGTTCTATCAATTTGTCCTCGTCATTAATTTAATTTTTGGGAGAAATTACGTAAAATTGTGTTAAATGGTGCGTCTCTTTCTTGATGGCTCCATTCAGACAGAGATCGCCAGCGTCGTGCTGTTCAGGCTGCACGGTCTGCTGATTGGTCGCGTCATCGGGCACGTGACCCTCAGGGAAACGACCAGTCAGGCCTCGAAGCGATGTTTCTTCGGAACCGACTCTTCAGCTCGACACACGTTTCGGATCTTTGGAGTCGTATGAGTAACAGCACTAGGGCGAACGGCTTGCGGTGACAGGCAGACGTGCGCTTATCGTTCCGTGTCCAGCTGCTGGACAGTCGCAAGCTTTTTACCGGAAATCCAGCCTCTTGTGGCTGTCACGGTTTTACAGCTGGGGTTTGGTCCAGTATGGCGGCAGACGGATGGAAATACTGATGACAGTCCGAAAGATCGCCTCGATATGTACGATGGTGGGTTTAAACATTTTTTTTGGAGGTTATTCTGTAGCCTTTGGCCTGTGTGTGTGTACACTGCGTGTAGCCGGTGTTTTGGTTCAGCTAACATCACAGGAAGGTAAACAGCTAGCGAGCGGAGAAACCGCGTCCTCCTCAAAGTTTATCAGTCGGGCGAGTTCCCCTTAACCCGCTCATAAGATAAACTTATCCTGAGATAAACCGGATTTTTTTTTGTGTGTAACTTATTTAGCTAATTGAAACCTTAAACACGCGCAAAAACAAACGAGTTGGGCTATTAAAGCGAAAATAAGGGCGCTAGTTAGCTAGTCTCGGCTAGCCCGTGAGCCGTTAGCGTAGTGGACTCAGGCTGTGTCGGTGCGTGATTCAGCCTGGGCGTCTCCATGGCGAGGACCAGTCTGTCCACAAACATCTATTTCTCAGATGGTGTAACAAAGTCAAACACCATTTTCAATAACATATGGGTATCGCGTTTGTTTTGTTTTGGCAAGGTGACGTCTTTGGCTTTCTGTGGGGTCTTTCTTAGCTTCAGGTCCTCACATAAAAAATGAGATTGCCCTGTAACACAATGCAGTGTGTGTGTGTGTGTGTGTGTGTACACGATGTCATGTGATTTTAAGTTAAACAGCTAACATGTTCACCTTCACATCAGTTCAGACACCTGAAGTGCTGATCAGAAAGAGACATCCTTATGCATCATCTCTCTTGTTGTTGTTGTTTTTTGTTGGTCATTGAAGACAAAATTTTCACTTCTTGCTTCGTATGTTTAGTTAATCCTTGTGTTTGTGTGGGGGTGAGTGCTGTCTGGCCTGGCATCCAAGGTCACATGTTCTCAAAAATAAGGATACCAATGTATAATTTAAGGCACATTATATTATATTGAGTATGAAAATTAATTCAAGGTACATAACACACATCATACCAGGTTAAAGGTATAAAAGGTGTAACACTTCATGGTAATGGCCTAGACTGATGGAAAAACACTATTTGGTAACTTTTTTTTTAATTTAGCACTGTGGCCTCGCACCTCCAGGGTCGAGGGTTCCATTCTGCCTCAGATCTGTGTGCTTGGAGTTTGCATGTTGTCCCTGTGCTTTGTGGGTTTCCTCCGGGTACTCTGGTCTCCTCATCATGTGATTATGCTGATTAGACGAGATTAGACTGATTGGTGCTCCCAAATTGCCCGTAGTGTGTGAATGTGTGACCTGCGATGGAGTGACATCCTGTCCAGGGTGTACCCGAAGTGTACCTGAAATGTGCCTGAAGTTTCCCGGGATAGACCCCGGACCCCCCAAGCACTGTATAGGATGAGCATATAGAAGTTAAATGAATGAACCAGGGGTTTACTGATTAGACAGTGTGTTTTGGACCTGAAATGCTTTACTGGTTTTAGATCTAGTGCGACATATTAATTTCTCCGGTCTGACGATGGGTTTTCTGCCATAAATGCAAACTATGCTGACTGATGCAACATGGCACAACATCTCTTTGCCTGAGAGGATACACAAACAAGCCTGTAGAGACTCGGTTTGGTTGTCAGTACCAGTTCAGGATCAGGTATCAGCCGATAGCCAGAGCTCTGATTTACGTATAAATCAAACTGGTAGAAATAGGAATGGTGCGTTATTATAACATCTTTAAGGTTTACCGTGTACACAAACAGTATCACTGACATGTTGTACAGTACATCAGATGTCCTGCCGTTATTTCCTGTAGACCTAAAAGACAGTGCTTTATGTCTACCTCTTAAGCTGCTGTGCTGCTGCAGGTGATGTTAGTGCTAATCATGTGTTTCCCAGTGAATGTGCGTCCTGTTAATGTGAAGCCTTTCCCTAACAGGATGTTCCTGTTCGTCTGAACGGGACAGTCCTGTCAGGTTGTAGCTTAGAGAGCAAGAGTGTAAGAGCCTTAGATAATAACCCCTGTGGCTGTGTTTTTCAGGGCGCCAATGCCTCTGCTTTGGAGAAGGAGATTGGACCAGAACAGTTCCCCGTGAATGAGCACTACTTTGGTCTGGTTAATGTAAGCAACCTTTTTTTTTTTTGCCTCGTTGAGTAGTTTCCCCCCTTTTATAAAATAAGGATATCACTTTATATGAAACTGAATATGTCATATGTCACACAACTGTAAATCTGGTGCTGGTCTATTGACCATATTAGTCACTTCTCCTTTTTTATTTTTTTTATAAATACCTTAACCTTTAACACCTATTCTTATCTGCACACCTAGTTGCTTATCTGGATGTTAAAGGCTCTTGCTTTGAAAGTCACGACAGGTTACTGTATATATTGTAATATTTACTTACTTTAGGAAAGTAAATATAAAGTAAATAACCAGCTTTTTTCAGACTCTGTATTTGTGTTTTAAAATTGTGTCTTCCTCTTCCTGGCCTCTTTTTCTTTTCCTGTAAATATTTTTTTGTTTGCAGTTTGGCAACACCTGCTACTGTAACTCAGTGCTTCAGGCTCTGTATTTCTGCCGACCGTTCCGGGAGAAGGTGCTGGCCTACAAGGTGCAGCCACGGCGCAAAGAGAGCCTGCTCACGTGCCTGGCAGATCTCTTCAACAGCATCGCTACTCAGAAGAAAAAAGTGGGAGTCATTCCTCCTAAGAAGTTCATCTCACGCCTGAGGAAGGAAAACGGTAACATATAAAGGACGCTTAAATAGTTGTTACAACGTTTCTAACTAGAACGGGTGTTCAGCCCTCAACGTTAGGCCGATGTAGTGGACGAGTGAATTCAGTTCAACTCAGTTTTATTTAAGTAGCGTTTTTAACAATGGTTAAGGCAGCAAAGTAGCTTTACAGAATCAGTAAAATAAAGGAAATGAGTTTTAAAAGTGTCAGGACATAATTATTAGATTGTCCCTGATGAGCAAGCCAAGGCCGATGGTGGGAAGGAAAAAAAACTCCCTGAGATAACAATAGGAAGAAACCTTGAGAAGAACTAGACTTAGCAGGGAACCCATCCTCATTCGTGTGATAACAGATAGCAGGGATTGATCTGCAGTCATACTGTGTGGTAGTAGGCTGGAAGTTCAGTATAACAGGACAAGTGTTTAGGTTAATAAGGATCGCACTTTGGTTATTGGACAAACACTGTTGGGATTTCTGTCCTGAACTCTTGAGTGACTGCAGTCACAAGCCATCAGAGAACAGCTGTCTGCATCAGCCGAGTCCAATACGTTCTTCATGGTCAAGTGAAGACAATAATATCAAACCAGTTGATTGAAAGATGATCTGATTTACTTTTCCATTGAAAATCTAAAAACAAAATCTGTCCCAAAACACTCACTAGAGGTTCTAGTTGAGCAATTGACATTGGCAGTTTTTATTTCACTGAGCAGTGATCCCAGCATTAGGGTTAACATGGAAGAAATGCTTCCTTGTTGATGTTTTATCAGCTGTTTGCTTAATCATATTGTTTATCCTGACATCATTTATATTTCTGAGGAAAAGGCTAAGTGGTGGTTCATTATGACCGGAAGGAAGAAGAAAAAAAAATATCATATCATGATATTATTAAAATGACTCAGTAGATTGAAATAATAGTGGAAACAACATTGAAGGGACCAGATGTAGTAAAATGAGTCAATACTACTGGTAAATATTAGTCAGCTTTTACGTCATGTTAGTGTTTTTGCTGTTAATCACCGTTGTGTTGGAACAAATTAAACTGCAGACATTATCACGTCTTTAGTGGCACAAATACAAATAATTAACCAGTCTGTTTTACTTGTTTTATTATATGATTTTATCCTTACTGGAAAAAGTGGATGATGTGAAAAGCACAGTTTTTTTTTTAATTTTTTTTTTTTAAATGTTTCCTATATTAGAGTTGTTCGACAACTACATGCAGCAAGATGCACATGAGTTTCTCAACTACCTGCTTAACACCATCGCCGACCTGCTACAGGAAGAGAAGAATCAGGAGAGGCAGCAAAATGGCAAGGTGGTACAGAACGGGGGAGGAGGAGGAGGAGGAGCAGGAGGAAGGGGGGACAACACAGGAGAGGCCGAATCAGCTGAGAAGAACCAGCAGACGTGGGTGCACGAGATCTTCCAGGGCACACTAACCAATGAAACTCGCTGCCTCAACTGTGAAGTGGTGAGTTGAAGAGAATAAACAGTCGACCAGAGAGCTGCCTGCTTCTGGGCTCGTTAAAGCTGACACATGAGAGTAGAACAGTTTTAGAATTGCATAGTGTACCTAGTGGACCTATCTATTAAAAGAGGATCCAAGAAATGAACCTTAAAACTTTTAATTACTGATGGGGAAACGGGTCATCTGTGCTTAGGTAGAAACATTTCATTTCATATCCCTTGTATTACACCATATGATGATGCTTGCTTTTTTTTCCCCTTAGGTAAGCAGTAAAGATGAGGATTTTTTGGATCTCTCTGTGGATGTGGAGCAGAACACATCCATCACACACTGTCTCAGGTAAAACCCAACCACGTGCACAGAGGTGGCTAAAGATATCTGCATGATAACTTGAGAATAACAGGTCCAGTAGTATATTATACTTGTTACATTGCTTCACAATGCTATGCACAGTATTCTCTGTTGGCTAGCTAACAGCAAATGTTAGCTTTTAGCATTCCCCAAGACACAACAAAAACATACTATGATATGTTTTCTCAAGTCCCATTTTTATTAGGCAGAACATAGTAAAGTTGCTTTTACATGCAATTGGCAGAAAGATCCCTCTGTTGGTCATTGGTTTCCTCCCTATGATGTCATCTACCTTAGCCTTAACTTAGCTCCTCTCTCTGGGATGTGAGAATGTTGCTGGGAGCAGAGAGTGAAACAAACTAAAAGCAAACAAAACAAAAACATGCAACATCTGTTGAACTACAAAAAATATAGTGGGTAGAAAATTGAAGAATGTTTTTACAAATGTACTGTACATTCCATGTACATGTAAATGTGAAAATGCACACCACCCCAGAAAGTCTACTGTTATGATGTATTCAAGTAATAATTTTAATCACATCTACACAAGATAATAAGCAGATAAGATGAAGTCCATCTGAGTGCTATGACAATAAAATTAATGATAACATTAATAATTATATATAACAGGGGTCTCCAAATCCAGTCCTGGAGGGCCAGTGACCAGCACAGTTTGTAATCCACCAACACCTAAACACACCCACTGAACCTAGTAATTAACAGATTAGTTAAATCAGCTGTGTTTGAGAAGAAGGATCACCAAACTGTGTTGGACACTGGCCCTCCAGGACTGGATTTGGAGAGCCCTGATATATAACAATGTATTACACTTTTTTTCTGAGTGTAATTTAGGCCCATGTTTCTTGGTTTTGTAACAGTTTAATATCTCAGATGTTCTAGCTTCTAGACCAATATAGCTGTATTGTTTTGTTGCTACTTTGTTAGCAAAATCGTAGCACTGTTCTACAGTATATCGTGAAAAGTAAAAATGTCTTTTTGTGAAAGTATTTTTGCCCTGGTCCACCTTGTACCGCCTTGGTTCATGACTGTCCCCATGTTTACATGAGAATAAAGAGCTGTGATTTTCCAGTGGGTGTAAAGCAGTGGTTATTACTAGTGTAATTGGTGTGAAATGTCTCTCTGTACAGGGGCTTCAGTAACACAGAGACGTTATGCAGCGAATACAAGTACTACTGTGAGCAGTGTCGGAGTAAGCAGGAGGCACAGAAGCGGTAAGGCAGACTTTTGTTTAAGTATATAGAGAGATTCAGGCTTTTCTAAAGTAGCTGTGCAGATGCTGGACACAGCAAGCGTGTAAATCCAATTAGGCTTGCACATGTTGTGCTTTAAGAAGTACTCGCTTTTCTTTTCTGGCAATTTCTTTCTCTTCAGGATGCGTGTGAAGAAATTACCCATGATACTTGCCCTGCACCTAAAGCGCTTTAAGTATATGGACCAGCTGCATCGCTACACCAAACTGTCCTATCGTGTGGTCTTCCCTCTGGAGCTGCGGCTTTTCAATACCTCTGGTGACGCCACCAACCCTGACCGTCTCTATGACCTTGTGGCTGTGGTTGTGCACTGTGGGAGGTAGGAATCTATTAAAGACCACAAGGACATTCATCACTGCCATTGAAAGCTTAGTGAGACTAGTGTATTTTGTAAAAAAAAAACATGTCTTTGCTCATACAGTCTGACTGCTTTCAACTTCCTTGTTTTCTTTCAGTGGTCCAAATCGTGGTCATTACATCACTATAGTGAAAAGTCATGGCTTCTGGTTGCTGTTTGATGATGATATTGTAGAGGTAAGCCCGAATGCAAGCTGTTTCTGTTTCAGATTACAGAAGTTTCAGTTCTTCTTATGCTTTTCTGTGACTACAGTTAAATGTTAGAACAGTGGGACATGTCGTCCTCAATAACACGTGGCAAGCGTTAATTGGTTTCAGACTGACTTAACATACAGTAGCATTGGTCTGGCTTCTATGTTCCGAAGTAAATCCTTTCAGTCAGTTCTTAATAAATGGCAGATTATAAGGCAGGATGCTGAAACGTCTTCGTTCTTTTTGTCTTTTTGCCTTTCATCAGTTAACATAAATTGCATATTGGCAGAAAAGTGTGTGTATCGTGCAGTGAGAAGCAGCCAGGTTGCAGGTGAAGGGTATAAGTTTTACAGGAACTGCATCTGTTACTTGGAATTTTGTGACTACTCTGCACATTAAATGTTTAGTCTCACACTTTAGTAAAACCACAACAGCAAGGTAGTCCAGAATGTCGACCGAGGCAGTATTTGCTATGGCAAACAATGCTGCATGCACCCTTGGCTGTTTTGTCTTGGAAAGAATGTCATGTCTGGTCTGCAGGTTAAGGCTGAAAGACAGATCTATGAATGAATCCAGAAGGTTTCAAGCACAAAAGCTGTTTAAATAAAAGAAATGTTAAAAAAAGAAGAAGAAAAAAAAGTGGATGGACAGGGATGGTCTTCTGTGTATGCAGGAGGTGAAAATATTGTGTTGCTGAGGTTGAAGGATTCGAGCAGGGTTTTGGATAATTTAATGGATTAGATGAGCCCTTTTCCCATGTGGGGCATCTTTCCAACACATTAAGAGCTCAAAATGAAGTTTCCACAGCATACATGCCGCCAGTCTGTTGGGATTCTTAGCAGATCCGCTTTATTTCCGTGAGGTTAGCCTCATACTGCTGGTACACAGTTTCTGCCCTTTTACTCGGTTGTATTCCTATTTTGTCCTATTTTGTTTGAGGCTATATTATGTATTTAATCTTAATCTAGCATAAATAGCTTAAAAAGATATAAAAATCGAAAGGATGTTTCAAATCTAATCTTTCTTTTTGTTTAGAAAATAGATGCCCAGGCGATAGAAGAGTTCTATGGCCTGACGTCTGACATTTCCAAAAACTCAGAGTCAGGCTACATCCTCTTTTACCAGTCTAGAGACTGAGCCAATGGCAGGGAGCGAATGGGACCGCTTTGGCTTTGTGAAAGTCAGGCTGAGGCAGAAGGCGGGGCTTGGGCTACTTACGCCCCCACTTCAGACCCACTCAGCCGAGCCCCGAGTCATCCAGGTGAGCCTTTGCACCGGAGCAGCCAGCAAACAGAAGGCAGGAGTCGAGCAGCTGATTCCAGAGCGCTGTGAGTGTCATCTCCATCCAGGCGTCATGGAACCTTTCAATCATCAGTCATCCAAAAGAGACACACACTCAATCAGTCAGCTGAGTCATAAAGGAAAAAAAGAAACGGAGACAGGTTGTGGTTTATGTGACATGGGGAGTTCTGATGTTTCGGCATTCATTTTCTGCATGACACTTTGCTTTCTGCTTTGTCATCGAGGGGTATAGCATAAAAGCTAATGCTGTTTCAGCACAGAGCAGATTATGATAAATGTAATCACCTTCACTAGACTTTAATCTGCTGTGAAAACATGCCACACTGTTTACGAATATCTCTTATAAGTAGAGTAGGTTTCATGATACCATGTGATATGTGGCAATAATATGACGCACCTCTGCTCTATTTCAGCGACCTGGCTTGGCTGGTTTAGAGTCATATAATTTTACTGTGTTTTTCTTTGGAAAGACGTAAGCAATCATTCACAGGATGTTCTTTAAAAAAGAGGCCTCTGGGTTGCCAGCATCTTGGAACAGCGAGGATCGTGGGTACGGGCGCAGTGCCAGTACTGTGGTTTAGTAATAAGGTTGGTTTAAGTTTTAACTTTTGGGATTGAGCCATTAACATTCAGACAGGCGAATGCAGTGCTTTGATTGTCACGGAGTGCACACTTGGTGGAACACACACTACAGCAGTGCGCACTTTGTAGATTGTAATGTAATACTCGGATTTAGTAATGGCATACTTGGACACAAAAGGATCACTTGATTATTTATTTGCTATTGCTGAATAGTCTCGTGTGTTTCAACGATTTGTTTCAGTGAGTGTGTGCGCTTAGCAAGGAGGCAATGGCTTTAAATGGCTGGAATCTTGTACTCGTTATCTCCAAGCCACTCGTTTCTCCTTCTCCTTGTATTTAGTAAATATTTAACTTGATATCTGTGGAGAGAGGAAGTAAAGTAAAGCATTATGTGTTATTCGTTATGGTGCGACCAGAAACATGTTCCCAGTACTGTCTGAAAAAGCAAAAGTGAAGAGTTACAGGCCGCCAGAACAGCTAAATTCCCCACAACCACCAAGTGCAAAGAACAGCACAGTCATGTGACAACATGAGCTGTTGTTATGCAGATGTGCATTTACAGTATCCCAGTTTGAGACAACTGAAGCATTGATATAATCTGTGAATGTTACCCTGGTTGTTGTGGACTTTCTTTTTTTTTCTTTCAGGTTTGCAAGTGAACATGTCCCTCGCTGACATTAGGGGTGTCGCTTTCTGTTGTCCTATTCTGCTGGTTGCGAGCTGATTAATAGGCTCCATGAGCCAAGCTGTGGCTTCTAATCATGTCGACAGGAACATGCACATGACAGTTCCACTTACTGAGAAAGGCACAAACACCTTCATAACAACATTGCAGCTTAAAAGTGCAGTTTTAATTTACTTCCCGAGTCCTCTGTGTGTGTGCACTCCGATCTATTCCCTGCACATTATTATAAGCTCAATGTGTGCTTTCACTGATATATATGGGCTCCAGAAGAATTTCAATGAACACACTTGAATTCTCATTGCTTCTCATTTCACGTTTTCTCTCATTTCACTTATCTGTACGGGTTTTAAACTGACTGTGCTGCTGACTGAACTTCACAAAGCATGAATAAATAAGGATTACAGCTGTTATAAAAATTGTATAAATGTTATAAATAAGTAGTAAGAACTGGAATTTTGCACACGATAGTGACAAATTCTTTAATGGACTATTCCAATGTTTTTCAAACCCAGTACCATCACACTGTATACATGCAGTTGCCATGGACAAGAACTAATATTTTCTCTGTGATGAGGAATAAAAATTAATGCTGTTAAATGAAAAATAATTATAAAAAAAATAAAAAATAAAAATGTGCTTCTCGTCTATAGCAAATGCACATGCCTTGCACATCAAGGGAGACTAGGAGATTAAAAAAACTACAGTTAAAATATGAGATTATGTACACTGGCGAAAGGTGAAATCATGTATTTATAACAATTTATACTTTTTTTATAACAGCCTTAATTAAACTATTTACGTTTAAACTGCTAGTGCAGGAACTGGACATTTCCAAATTAAGTTAACGGAGGAATGCAAAATAGATTATGAAAGTCTGTTTTTTTTTTTGTTTGTTTTTTACTTCATAATATATATGTGTATAAAGCTCTAGGTTTATATTTTCTTATGTTCTGCTAATTATTCTTTCCAGTGAAAAGTCACTGGTGCTGTGGACTTGAAGCAAATTCTTGCTAGAGAAGTATATGATTAGAAATCTACACTTCTTTTCAGAAAACGCTGTAAGCCGCATCCCACTGATCGTTTTGTTTCAAGCACTGATCACAGTACATGAATGTTGATTTGATTTTGTGGCAATGTAAAGTGCAGACTTGTGTAATGCATCACCAGAATTCTGTGAGTCATGTGACCGCCCACTTCCAGACCACTGCCCATTCAAATGTTGCACTTTTGACAATGTACAGATTGTAAAATAATAAAAAAAAAGAAGAAGAAATGGTTCAAGACTAAGCAAAGTGTATGGACTAAATAAAAGATGGTAATGGTTCCCAATAAATGCCAAAAACACATTGTTTTGAAATGTGAGTATTTTGTTCGAGAATAAGCAACAGTTTTCTTAAGAAAGTCCATTAGCCATGTTCACATTGCTGATATAAGCTTATGTTTATTGGTACAGTGTCAGTACAGTATGTTGTAGTATGGATGAGTAAACAACATTATGCTTCTGTTTGTGTCTAGGTAAAGTACATTCTCTTCATACCCATTAGCAGAGAGAGAGAGGTTTAAAGAAGCGGTTGCCTCCTTGTAGTTCATTGAGCTACTATGCCCCGTTTTCATCTTTTATAACAGATAACTCCACTCTTAGACAAAATAATTCTCCCAATGTAAAAAAAAAATAATACAGAATAATAAAACACCTGTGGATTGTAAAAGAAAAAATAACAAAGATTCTTATATGATCTCTAAAAAAAGTTCACCTTGCCATGGTTTTCTGCTTAAGTTTTTGTATAGTGAGTCTGGTCGCTGAAGAAATTTAGGAGAGAAGGCTTTCTGGATCACCTGTAAGGAAACAGTGCAACAATATCTCTTTGGTTATCTCTTTCATATTTTATATATACATATATATGTATATATTTACAAACACAAAAATAAAAATCACTGGACAAAAAGTATGATTATACATTTATTCAAAAGTATTGTGCATACTGGTTGCATAAATCTCTGAAAGAGATAAACACAGCTGCCTCTGTCAGAAGACCAGAGTTTCTGAAACCTAGAAATGTACTGAAATGCATGAATGTGATGATTAATATATTTTTTTTCAAACTCCGAGCAGGAAAAAGAAATACAAGGGTGTACTAGTGTTTATTTCATTTCAACTCTGCAAATTGTCCAATTTATCGTTAAGTATTTTATATTTAAATGTGTTCACTGATGTGGAGTTGGCTTTAGAACTTTCCACATATGGAAATGTAATTTCTTTACAGATCCATGTCTACAGCATTATTATAATTATAATAAGCAATTAACAGATATTTACTGATGCCAAATGTAAATTATTAATTGAAAACACAGCTAAATCCATATTAGTAGATGTCTGGAAATGCCTGTCCGTTGTTTGTGTGTCTGAAGTGGGGTTTGTGTGTAGAGAGTCAGTTGAATGAACATGGTGATTAAACAGTTAGTCTGCATAAACATTTGCAGTGAATGCCACACTATGATCGAGTTGTGCCAGAGTAAAATGGGCATGAGACTAAACTACTCTGGTAAAGCAACGTGTGTATCAAAATGTCAGTGATGCTTCCGTGTCCTCGGGTCAGAATTAAATCTTTAAATGCAACTTTCTCTCTTTTCACTTCAGAGGTAAACAGAGTGTTTAAATACGAAAGTCCTAAAACTTGCGTGCGGCACGATGGCTTGGTGGTTAGCACCGTCACCTTAGGGGTGGGAATCTTATCTCTGGTCTGTGTGCAACAGAGTAGTGTATGATTGTGTGCTTCTGCCCTGTGATGGGTTGGTTCTATTGTGACCCTACATACGACAAGCAGTATGAACATTTTTACTCAGTTTAGGAAAGTCTGCAGTTTTTAGTATATGTTATATATAATTAAGTTATAATTAAATTTGATTATGATTAAATTGTCTTAAACTATAAAAGGTGAAGGGTTCTCTTAGACGAATGTATTCCACTCACAAGTAACAATAAGTTGTTCACAACAAACAGATTAAATTAGAAATGTTGAGAAAGATCTCCATTAGAGAGCCACACTGATAAATCCTGACAGTTAAAAAAAATACAAACTTATGACTTCATTAATGTGTTAAGTTTTTAGGTATTACGCCTGTTGTTTGTATTTGACATTGCAGATGCAATTTTATTTTTGCTACAACAAATTGATTAATGCAGATGTGATAATGTAAGTAGTTTTAGGATTCATTAATGCCTGTGTTGAGGTTTTGTTAACCCATGAACTAATTGTTAATAATGGAACCTAAATTTAATGTAGTACCGCTTTTTGCAATAACACTTATTATTCAATGATGGAAACTACAAAGCGCTTGTAAGTTGCTCTGGATAAGAGTCTGCTAAATGTAAATGTAAACTCATCTTTTAAAACGCCCGACAAACTCCAACCAAAAGGTTAAGTCTGAGTCTAGGTGTTTCCAAATCGCGGTTTTATGCCATCATTCTGCATGGAATGTGTAAGCTGGGAGCAGGCTGTGTTGCGTTAAATGGTCTGGGAGCTTGAGGTTTCTTTAAGAAACCAGCTCTGTGGAAGTTTATTTATTTTTGCATTCATTCATTTTCTGTACTGCTTATCCTACATAACATCGCAGGAGGCGTGGGGCCTATCCCAGGAGATTTCAGGGTGCCAATCCATCACAGGGCATACACACTCATTCCCCAAACAAGGAAGGGGAGAACATGCAAACTTCATGCACACAGTACGGAGGTGGGACCCTGAACCCTGGAATAGCAAGGCCACAGTGTTGCCCTTCTTTGATTTCTTATATAAAAAAATCAGCATTGTAAAAAAATATTGCATTATTGTATATAAAATATATTCAAATGTATATAAATGTAGCAAACATTGCAGTGATATTCCTCGTTCCAGAGCTCTGTGGTCACATTCATTTTGATCAAAAATTGATCTCATTTTCATACTTTCTATGAAAGTATGAGTGTGTGTGTGTGTGTTCCCTGCGATGGATTGGCACCCTGTCCAGGGTGTACCCTGCCTCGTGCCTCAAGCCTCCTGGGATAGGCTTCAGGTCCCCGTGACCCTGAATACAGGATCATGGGGTATAGAAGATGAGTGAGTGAGTGAGTTTATATTATATTTAGCCTTATATGAACATGCACTGCATGGATACTACAACACAAGGGGAGCAGGAGGATTAGTGAAGATTACAAAAAAATATATAATATCTACAAGGTTCTATTATTCTATTACAAGATGTGTTTCTGCATTAGTGGAGTCTCTAGGCAGCAGGTGAAGAAGTCCACACGCACTCTGCACACTAAACTAGTGCATCTAGTCATACTACAGTCTCTGAGCCTGACACCTTGCCAGAGAAAAAGTCCCAGAAGTTGCTTGGTTGTTTGCTGTCTTCTGATGTGGTGGAGGTGTTGGAGCCCTGTCGCACCCACACACTCCTTTCTCTCGCGCTCTGGGGCTGGGAGGTGTCTTCCTGTTGCTGGAGACTGAACTGTAGATTTTCTCCTGGACTGGGCAGGCCTGGGCCACCCTGCAGCTCTCGCTCATCAGGCTGCAGCTGGGTAGAGGGCTGAACAAGACTCAGCAAGTTATGATGCGAATGGAACTGTCGCATCTTAGCTATGGACTTGGGTGGAGTCTCTGAAGGGCCTAAAGCAATGAAAACACAAGCACTTTGTTTAGTTTAAGATTTATTCTAAAAATGGAACAAAGCTAAAAACTGTTTTAACATGGACCTGTACTTGACTCTAATGAGCCTAATAAAACTAATAATATTGGTTATGTTATGGCTCTGGAGCCACCATGACCAGCCACCAGGAAACAGCGGTAACTAAAGATGAATGAATAAATGACAACTTGTATCCGCCAGCCCAGTGATTAGCAGTGCAAGGATTCAAATCTACTATGTATTGCCCATCAGCAGCCAGTAGAAATAAAACTGCAGTTTAACCCTGGAACCCTCAGCAGTGAGACTCACGTTTGCTGCTGGTGCTGAGATGTAGTGCGTTGAAAAAAACCTCGCTGCTCAGAGAGGTTCCACCATCAGAGTCTTCGAACAATGGGGATACCGGCTCGATAGGTGACATATCATCACTGGACTGACCTACTGAGTCCAGAGACGTCTGAGTGTCCCTGCGTAGTCCCAAATCTGGCTCCCCAGTCACACTGCTGCCACTGTCACATGGTAAGAGAAGTGCATTCAGATTCGTTTACGCAATACAATACATTAACTAAATCGTCAGTTTTGTCCTTAGAAATTCAGCTACGCCTTTAAAAAATATTTCAGGTCAGTAAAGTGTTTTTTCGACGTTGTGACTTCACCTGAGTTTTCTGCGTAGCAGGTAGTCGATGACGTCTGGATCAGTCTGAATGAGACTCATAAGCACCTCCTGCTGGAGTTCTGCTGAAACCTACAGCCAGCCAACACATGGGAATACTGACTCGGTTTCTATGATCGTTATACATTGACTATATACTTATACTGTATGAATCTTTCTCTCTCACCGTGAAAAGATATTTGTAGTGCTGGATGAAGAGCAGCGTGACTGAGATGATGGCAGCACTGTCTTCGATGCCCATTGCCTCAGGTTTCAGCTCTTTCTCTGAACCCTTCTCCTTCTGTAGCAGGTTGGGCCCGAAAATCACGGCCAAGTTAGCTGCTGTCATCTTATTACCTGGGACCTGGACAGGACACAATTCACTAATTAAATTTGACATTGATTTATGACATCTTTTTACATTTTAGGTTTTATGAACAGAAACAATCTGAGGTGTAATTTTTATGCCTTCCTAAGAAATCTATTGAAACAATAAGTTTTCATATTCTAAAAAACTGAAATTCTCAGGTTTTAGAAAATGTGGTCTCTTAACACATTCTCTTTATGTGATGTCACATAAACTGTTACACATCTGTAATATAGACATGAACAACTTACTGGAAGATCACATGACCTTTTACAAGAGCTTGTGCAGTCAGTAAGGCACTGTTCTAATGTCACATCCATAATAGTGATGGGTCGTTCATGAACGATCCGTTCTTTTTGAACGAGTCTTTAACGTGATTCAGAAGAACGAGTAGTCTCAGAAAGTGACTCGTTCATTTTCCACTGTGCAAAGTATAACAAGACCTCCGTAGATTATGTACAGGAAACAGAAAAAAGTATTTACTTTTGAGTCTTCTGGTCTGAATCATTCGTTCTTTGTCACATGACTCCCATAGTCGCTACGCAGTGCAATAGATTCAAAAGAACGAACGACTCGGACTAGAAGACTCGTGAAAAGAGCCTTTCAATTCTGTTTCCTGTGTAATGCACTGCATAGCGGCTATGGGAGTCACGTGACAAAAGAACGAATGATTCGAACCAGAAGATATGAGAGGTGAGCTGCTTATTCCGTTTATCATAAAATGTCATTAGCTGAATTGTAATATTTTCATTATTGAAACTCTAGCCGAAATTTGCATATGTAGACATGTGCAAACCTACAAAGATTAATCTGTAGGCAGAGCCTGAGAGAGAAAGACATAACGAGAAGTGTATTACTTACCTCTTGCTGATCAGGTCCGATGGAGTCATGAGCATGCTCCTGAACTGTGTGCAACAAACTCAGCAATCTCAACAGAGTGTCACAGTTACACGGAGGTAACAGGTACAACAGCTGCTGCAGGTACGTCAATTGATCAGCACCCCACAGATCTGTAACACACAGTGTGTACAGTGATCACAAAACTCAGGACTTCTGGTAGTTCCCAGAATATCAAAATCTACAAAAGGGGGTAAAGCGTTTTCATATTTGCCTCCAAAGCTTTGGAATAGCCTTCGGGGCTCAGACACAGTTTCTTAGTTTAAAAGTAGACTCAAGACGCATCTCTTTAATCTGGCATACACGTAACTCATCCCATAACCTCAGACTCCAGTACATCTATCCTGAATGGCAACTACGCTAATTCTTTCCACCTGTTCTTTATTTTTCTACCCATCCCGAGG
>JAOVVB010000043.1:7547054-7568082 GCA_028570985.1 Heterobranchus longifilis
TAAATATATATTTGTTAAATAATAATTTAATATAAATAAAATTAAATCCATTACCCTAAATTAGGTATGTACTCTTTCTTTTTTATTATTTGATTAAGCTTCTGAAAGATCATCAGTGCAACACTGGAGGAGGATTAAGTCACCTGTTGTGGTTTGCATGATACCCGTCTCACGTGCCTGCCGCACAGCCTCATCTCTCTGTCTGTCTTGCTCTCTCCTTCTGACCTCTATCTTTTTTGTCCATCTAAAGTCATGTCTGAGGTGTGAAGGAAGGGCAGCCTATGACCCAGTTCTGGAGACCTGCCAGTAATCTGTAAGGATAGGAGGATTAAGTCTTCTTTTAAACAAACTCTGTCCCTCCTCCTCATCCCAATTCTATCCCTCAATCCAGCCTCTTTTATTCTGCTGTCCTCTACTATGGTGAGCTGAGGATGATAGAACACAATGCGTGGCCAAATAAGAAGTGGCAGTTTCCCTAAAACGTCAGGAGACAGATGCTGACTGACTCTAACATTTATCAGACACCAACATTATAAGCTCTTATGCTTTAATGATTAAATACGGGAGCAGCTAAGACTTCTGGGAATCAACATTTACAGAAGACTTAGCTGCTTTAAAAATGTGAATGGTGCAAATGTTTTAAAGAAGGCTGTTTGTCGATGGTCACCCTGTCTAGGTGCCCTAAGCCTCCTGGGATAGGCTCCAGGTACCTGCAACCCTGAATACAGGATAAAGTGGTATAGAAGATGAGTGAGTGAGTGAGTGAGTGAGTGAGTGAGTGAGAGTGTTTGTCGATGAATGGGCGATCCCAACCAAGGTGGCTGAGAGCCACTGCAGTCGTTCCCATGAACTTTCAGCCTGTGGAACACTGATTTCTTGAAAATCGATGGATAACGTGTCGCCAACTTTGAGAAGAGACACATCGGTCTGTGGGAACTGTACACACAAACACTAGTGAAACACTGGGATAAGTGCATTAGTGTAGCAGGGGATTATATAGAAATAAAGATAGTTTTTACACTCATGAACAGTGATCTGTCAGAACTGTGATCTGTTACTCTGCACAAACAAAAGTCCTGATATGGCTTGAGCATGTCCTAGTACCTTAGATCCTACAGTAGGTCAGTAGCTGCTTTGTCCTGGTCAGGGTCATAGTGGAACTTTAAACACACTTGATACAAAAATACACCTTGGATGGTATGCCAGTCCATCACAGTGCACCACGCACACATATACACCTCTAGTTACTGGCATGTGTAAAAGGTTTGAGGAAACTAGAGGACCCAGAGAAAAAATAATGCAAATCTAAGGAAAACATGGAAAACTCCACAAAGACAGAAACCCAAGCTCAGAATCAAACCCTGAAGCTGTGAGGCAGCACAATACATTCTGAAATACCAGACAGCTGTGCCTGCTTTAGCTTTAAAACCTGCTAGATACTTGATTACAAAACGGTTAACAGACGAGCCAGACATTACTGGACAGCAAAATTGTATTCCAATCCCTTTTCCCTTGGTGCTCATGTTTGGTTGAGTCTGACCCATCATCTTTAAGACAACTTTTAAGACTTTGCTCTCTTTATTTATTATTTATTTTTTATTTGTTTATTTTTTACCATACTAAGACATAGATTGATATAGACAAAACAGGTAATGTGTTTTCATGTCATTTGTATCCATTTATTCAATTGCAGTATGTTCATACTGTAGCTATAACACAACAGTACTGTGCAGGCTTGAGCTGCCCTGCTTTTTTTATTGTTCTTCCAGAGAACTATACTTTCTTGTAATTTTAATGTAGACTTGAGAAATAATTTTGTGACTCTCATTTTTTGGCAAGTTTTGCCTCTCATTTTCAGTCCAGTCCCTGTACCTGGCCAGTTTCAAAGGAATGCCTTTTGTTTGTTAAGCCACAAAGCTTTACTTAAGGCATGAACCAGTGAGAAACAGGAGCAGATGATGACAGATAATCAGGCCAGTGATTAGTATACTGGTGATGCTGAGTGCTGAGTGGTTTGAACAGAAGAGAGGGGAAATGAGGTTGATGCTGAGGTTGTTACATAAACGGACAATTTTTTTAAATTGTATTTTTAGGGACTTTGCAGCCTGTCACAATAAAACATTTGATCATTTATCCATACATTTCTTTCATTTAATCTACAGCATTAAATTATATTTAATATGAAGAATTAAAGACACATAAAAAAAGTGTCTATAGCACATGGCTGCACAGATTGCAGACCATAAACCCTCAGTGGCATAGAAAACCGTGCCAGATCTCAATGTTCTTTGCCACTAAAGCTGGATAAGTAGCATGTCTCTAAGGCCTACATGGGATTTCCCAGGGGTTACGCACACATTCAAATGCACATTTTGGTCACAGCATTGAACTGCACAACTTTTACATCATGAGCTTTTAGTGATTAAAAGAAAGAGAAGTATCTGTGCTTCTGGCCAGAAAGGTTCGTAAAGTTTGGCTGTTTTGTTGGGACTGGCAGGTTATAATAGTTTTAAAGAGGGGCTACATGGGAGTGACAAGATTAAGATGGAATGTGTGGTGTGCTAGATGACTGCATGCACATAAAGTTTGATTCAAAGGAGTTCAAATACTTCCCCTTCCAATGCAGTTTGATACAAGATTTTTAAAAAATCTGGTACAGTAGGGGCCAGAAAAGAGAAATATAACAAAATAAAAGCTTCAATCACTCTAGAAAGATGCATTTGCAAAAAGAAAAAAAAAGAGAGAAATATTTCTTTACCTCTTTCTTTCTTTTCCTTGGAAAAGGAGTCAAACTTTCTTCTTAGTGACTTCCTCATCTTGCGAATCTCTGAAGAGAAAATGGAGAAGACAGTATTACAATATTGCATACCACATAACTTTTATAAAAGCAAATCCAACTCTCTTCCCCCTAACTGGGGTAGAGGGAATTATAGATAGCACCAAATGACACCTTTTTGGCACAAAACCTCTAGCCCTCGGTTAGATAGCTGAAGGGAAGAAAAAAGTCATGACGACGACAACAAAGCACACATCCAAGTCAACAAATTAAAGGCAGAAGGAGAAGAATTTTAAATTCCTGTCACGAGCCTGCACAATCTGCCCAGTACATCCAGGTCATAACTCCACCCAAGGTTTTCCGTGCTCCCGGGGCTGATTACCTGAGGACACCTATCCCTAATTTGGCAACCTACTGGTGGCTTTAAAAAGATGGTCCCTGACAATAGTCTGGATCGAAATTCTCTCTGAAAGTGGAATTACTTGAAGACAGCCGTGCATAGGAAATCCTCACTGAGATTGATAGATCTATAGAAAGACTGCAATAAAAAGGTCAAATCTAGACTTTTGTAGAATCTTGGACGGAAAGACTGACGGCTTTATTACAAGCTAGTGGTGCAAAAGCCCTTAAAGCTTATTTTTTTGTAATAAACATATACCGTATAGGGTTCAGGAATGTGCAGTTCAGAGTGACACCCCAGTACTCAAAACTGCCCAAACATGACTAAGCAAAAAAAGTAAAAAAAAAAAATAATAATTTGTCAAATAAGCAAAGAAATAGTACAGACATGATCACTTGTTTTGATTGTTGATTTCAGTTGTTCCTCTGATCAAAAAGAAAAATAATATGCTCATTTTTAAGACTTCTACATTTTTGCAATGTCATTCCCATATTCTGGTAGCAGTAAAATTTACCCTTTATGAAAGTAATAATAACTTTTCCTCTACTTGACATACAGTATAAGTCTGGAGCCTATATATAAAAATAAATAAATATATCATCATTGACCTATGCTGTGTTTCCAGCACATATCTGCACTGATTGAGTTTGAAGCATTTTAACAAAGTATTTGTTAAGGAGTGTTTGTGTACAAATGTTATTGTATGTATTTTGTTTTTTTTCTCACCTTTTTTTCCTTCAGGATTTCTTTCATGTCTATTCACTTTTTATTAGAATTCCCTTACTTGCTTTATTTTAATTACATTAAAATGTAAATAAACATAACATTTATCTCTTTTTTATCTCCAAAGTTGCCTTTTTCACATGGGTGTAAAAACTTTTTATAACCACTGTACAGTATATTTCAATGAAATGCCCACCCATGTCTTTGATCATCAGTTGATTTTTGCACAGTATTTTTAAACAGGATCAGTACAAGCCTATTGTGGTGGAATGCCAGAGCAAGCGTTCTAGGTTACTATTAAAAACTGTGTTTTAGAAAAAGGGTGAAAAAACAACATATGCTTAAGACAGTTTTATCAAAATCAAAACCTTTCCTCGCCGGATGCTGTAGTGTTGATTAGCTTTAACTATTGCCTGAGAAAGAGCAGTTCTTCCTAACCTGGAAAGCATTAAACTAAGTAACAGTAGCACAAAACTCTTCACCCACATCGTATTTGGAGTGATCAATTCATGCATCCTGTGAGCGGAAAAATGAAAACACAATAAAACATATATGACATTAATTTTAATGTTTTAGCATCATAACTATTCATCTTTTATATATGTTGAAAAAGTAGGTTCTCATTTTTATCTTTATTTTGCTAAAAAGGTCAGCTAAACGTGTCCCTGCAGACTGGCCAAAATAGCTGTTTGCGGATATGATTCCAGATACTGAGACATTTCCAGCTTTCCAGAGTGTGTGGCTAATGCAGGGCCCACATGTGAAAGCGACTGCTATGATGTGTCCAGAGGGAGGTAGAGAGAGAGAGAGAGAGAGAGAGAGAAAGGCTGTGACACCACACTGGGGTTTCAAGCATCATGTGAAGAAGCTTAAGGTGGGGTCAAATTCCCATGACTACAGGAAATGAGCATTTATTTCCACAGTAATTCTCTCCACCCCCCACCCCCCTTCACACGCAAGGCATCATGGGCTAATCTCCCAACAACGCTCTGGCAAGAGAATGGAGTGAAAGGGAAAAAAAAAAGTTTGCTCAAAGGTAGAGAGAGAAAGCATGGAAGCAATTCAGGCAGGAGCACAAAAGACCAAAACAAAGTCATATAAGGTATGACTTCAAAATAACCTGAACAACTTTTAAATAACCCACCAAAATCTCCCAATAGCAATAATATTATATTGGTGGGAAGTCTGATGGCTTTCTCCGTTGGGAAGAAAACGTTCTGTAAATATTCCCACAAAGCCCACTGGTCTCTTTTCGTAGGCGTTAACTGGAGTACACAATTCGAGCTGCTCATTGAGGATCTACAATCATGTGCAAGAGTATTAATATATTTTCCTTTAAAGAACTAGATTTTCTTCTCTGTGTGTTTTGATGCATTCTTGAGGAATAGTGCTCCAGGCTTCCTGACTGACGTTTCTGGCTTTCATTTTTTGGCAAGTTTTTGGCTCTTATTTTCAGGCCAGTCCCTGTACCTGATCAGATTCAGAGGAATATTTTGTTTGTTAAGCCAGACAGTGACCTATGAATTATTCCAGCATAAACAACCACCTAACTTGAAACATGGACCAGTGATAAAACAGGTGCAGATGATAACAGGTAACCAAGCCAGAGATCGGTGTACTGTATATTGTAGTATACAATTAATATACTAAATGAGAAGCGGCTTAAGATTTTGGACTGTACTATAGCTCTATGAAAGAATGGCTCCATTACACTGATCTGTAACTCAGGGATGAACTCACATTTGTTTGGGTTAGCTGCCTAGTTCTGATGTGAGACAGGTTGCAAGAAGAAATCTCACATATGTCCTGAACACCCCATACTAAACGCCCACGTGTAAAAAGTGTGGCCTGCAGTCAAATTGAGTGAATGTAGCGGGGTTTTTCTTCTTTCTTTTTTTAGGAATTTAAGAAAATTGAGTAAAAAAGTCAGCATGTTGTTCAGAGGAAACTCCAAATGCTTCTCCTAGTCAGGAGACAAGATACAGATACAAGTTCCAGACATGACAATCTAATGCTATGACCCGAACTATTCACATGCCTTGTGTATATAACAAAACACATGCCATGAAATTGACTTTTTTCCTGAATCTGTTTTTGTTTTTCATCTTTCTCATTTCATCTCTTGCACTCACAGATTGCCTCTTTTCTTCCTCCAACACTGAACCAATAGATTTACTGTCCCTCTGGATTCTGATCTCCTCCATGGTGCTGTGTTTACGGAGCTTTCTGTAAATTCCAAGCTACTAGAATTTCAAGATTATAGGAGCTCGGTGAGACTCGTGACAAACTGTGTACAATACAAAATAATACAATGAGCGGGTAGACACCTTTGGGAATGCTGATCTTAAAGTCCAGCTCTCTCTCCTCCAGGTGATAGAGGGCCACCTCCTGTAAGCGGGCTCGCTCCAGTTCTGACAGGCTCTGAATGGCCACGGGTTGCAGCTTTACACTCTGCCCAAACATAGTGGTCCACATATGGTCACCCTGAAAGCAGATAGAAAAAAGTAAAGGAAAATAGAATATTTAGCATGATAGCGTACATTATTATCCTCTACATTGTATTGCTATCCTGAAGACATTGAAATGATAACCGAACAAATATGGAGTTGACAGTTTTGCACACTCTTGGCATTCTCTTAGTCGGCCTCATGAGGTAGTCACCTGAAATGGTTTTCCAACAATCCTGAAGGATTGCTTTTGCTTCACTCTCCAGTCCGACTCACCCTCAACCATCTCAATTGAATTTATATCAGGTGATTGTGGAGGACCGGTCATGTGATACAACACTCCATCACCATAATTCTTGGACAAATAGCTCTTACAAAACCTGGAGGTATGTTTGGGGTCATTGTTCTGCTGGAAAGCTGTAATGTTTTAAAATTGCATCGTTGAATAAGCGAGTCGCTCGGTCCGTCCACTGTGCTTCGATAAGCTTTTCTGGCATCAGGAAAGACTCAATCAAACACACAAACACATGGTCTGTCAGTAAGGTCTCTGTTTATTAACAGCAAAGCTAATAAAGAGTTTTTATGTGCTTGACCAAATGCCTGTGCTGTTGACCTTTGTAAAATGTCCTGGTAAAATCCTGAAGAACAATAGAGTGGAAGTTGGACAGATGTTCATCCAGAGATGAACCAAGAGGTGTTGGCTCAAGTTAAGAGGAGGGGGTTCTGGTATTGGTTTCTTTGCCGTAATTCGACCATAAAGGCATGACTCTTGCAGTCTCCTCTGAACAGTGGATGTTAAAATATGTCTGCCGCTTAACTCCTAGAAGCATGTATGTGGGCTCTAATCTAAAGTGCTGCAAATCGGTGGTTTCTGAGTCAAATAATTTTAATAAACTTATCCTCTGCGGCAGAGGTATACTGTAGCACTTGGTCATCCTTTCATGGGATGGTCCTTCTGAGAGCCAGTTTCACCTTTAACAGTTTTGCTGACTGCGTTTATATAAACAATCAAAGAAAAGGAAGGATAATTTTTCTGCACTCATTCACAGTCATTCAAACATAAAAATCCCAATTTCTTTAGGGAAGAATAAACCATTCTGTTTCCTCGCGTTATTCAGTCTAGACACTGTCATGATCCATAAATACTGAACTTCTCCTTAAGCGAGAATGACACACAGCCAACAAGTTCCTGCTCAGCCACTTATCCAAAAAGTTACTCATCCCTACTGTGGGACTGCAAAAACATCTATAAATATCTGTGATACAAAAACAAATGTAAGATCTACCACACTTGCTATTAAATTTAATCCCTATCACGCCACTACTTTTAAACAATTGTCAGGTACCACCCACACATAGCCCTCATGACTGTATACATCCTGTGTGGACTCATGCAAAGGCTGTGTGTAGCGTGTTTATATCTCTCTATGCATGTTTGAAACTTACTGAAACAAAAGAACACAGTCACCGTCTTTTTCGCCACTGGCAACGCAATAGGATTTCTCTGATTTCTGTGTTTACTAGGGAGAAAACCTGAGTGTAGGTAGAGAGACGGAAGCAGGACATGTGTGATGTATTACTCATTAAATAAAAGCAATAATGTTCCCTGTTTTATTTATTCTGAATAATGCAACCTGTGTTACTGACTACAATCACATACTGAGTGTTAAGGGTAATAATTTAACTTCTGCTTCAGATTCACATTCCAAAGGCACAGAAGAAAAGATTAGCCTCAAATCCGCTGGGATGAAAGTGATGACGAAGATGGTACTGACCTTAACATGAGCATCCTGCAAATCAGTCATGCTCTATGAGCTTTAGGGTGAAAGGGGTCTTTTGTCAAGCCACATTTCACCATGAAAGAAACATGCTGTGGAATATTCTTTGAAATGATCAAAGGATTATGCTTTATTTATTTTTTTTAGTATCTCATTAGATTTTAAAAGTTTTCTTATTATGTTTCGATTTCCGATTAAGAGAGACCTGAATTTTGTTTTTTTTTTAAATGCAAATTATAAAATTCTTGTTTCCAGTAAATGAAATTTGGGATAACGGGAAACTAACAGCTTTCCTCTATGCAGAGTGTAAAACTATAGCAGACTATATTGCAAAAGCTGTGCAAGGAGATTAATATAAAAATAAAAAAAACAACAAGAAATTGGTGAACTTCTTTGCATGTATAATTTAAAGGTTTATTTCCAAAGGATTGATTAAACATCACATTTGTATTATAATTTGAATGACTCAGATAACCTCATCTGACCTATATAAAAGACTGAATTTTGGGAGAAAAATTTGGGAGAGGAAATTTTATTGCTACGAACGCCAACAATGATCTAATATACTAACATGAGCTCAATGGAGACAAATAGGATGTCCATTTAATCAGAAACTGCTGAGTATTAGCCACTCTATTTTGGAGTATCGGCATGTCCGTTTCCCTTTACCCACTCGGGAATCACTTTCTGCTATAGTCATCATCACACTACCTGCTGAGTTGTATGGGTTATACTGTAGGTCAGAGTTCAGAAGTTGATGTCCTTGCTATTTTCTCTGATATGCTATCGAATTAGTAAATATGACCTGATCGAATTTTGTGTCATCTTTAATTATGACTGCTCAAACAATAACTTTTGACCTCTAATATCTACTAAATCTCAGTTGCATCATGGTCCTTTTAGAATAAAGCTACTGTTAAACATTAACCATGACTATGGTAGAATAAGCACTGACTGCATGCGAAAACATGTCTCTGGCATCTATAGGCTTTCTGTATAAACTATGTGATAATTATATGCTGGAGTAATACTAAGTGTCTTGGTCCTTTAATCAAGGCTGCAATTAGCCAAATTAGCTCTTGTTAGTGTGGTGAGAAAAAACAGTTCCCATTGAAATAACATACAACCAGTATGTTACATTTTCTGCCTTGAAATGTCATAATGCAAACCATATGAAGGTTTGAATTACACAAACGCGAACTTAAAAATAGTTATCTGAAGCAATGATGTTTTTCATATGGTTGAGGTTATGCAGATAAACAATGAAAGCATGCAGCCTCAAAACATGTTCCTTACATAACAAAAGTTCTCCCAATATGGTTTTACTCCCAATATGACCTTTTTAAGTTTTAAATATTTGATTAATCAGTTTCTCCAGGAAAAAAAATCTCCAGAATTTCAGATTAGTCAGAAAGTTCCGATTTTTGTTTTGAATGTCAGATGCAGCGTGATCAGTTAACACCCTCCAGCACTCTGCTTTTAATGGAACTGGATATGACAAGATGGGCCGTGTGTTTTTAATGCAAGCAGGACAATAATGCATTCCATGCAAACCCAATGAAACGAATAGCCTAAAGCAGAATAACGTTCTTTGAACTATCAGATTATTAGTAAGTGGCCCATTTATCTTGTGGACGAAGGTAAGTAAGTGACTCCAGAGCTCAGGAAGCAAAGTATGCAGCTTTTAGCCTGGGGTCATGTACTATTAACGTGGCTAAACTGTTTAAGCTCTCTAATGCTGCTAGCCACAGACAAACTGGTGTACTTCTGGCTGTACGGCAGTCTGCCGTCCATTTTAACATCATGTTTCTTTTAAATGTTCTCTCCAATCATCAGCTAAATTATGGCCTGATTAAATGCACAGTAAAATTAGTAGGGTATATAATTGGCTTGTACAGGCTCAAAACAGGCCCCTAAATCAATGAACCCAAGACACATTATGTGCTCCCTGTAATTTAGTGAATAGTCTCTATTACTTTTAGTTTGTGCAATTTGTCTTAATTCAGATTTCTGTCATTCATGCCACTGTGCGGTGAAAGTTAAGGCTAACCTGGAAAACCCATCAGAGGGTATGGAGTTAGATTAAAAAGTTTGCTGTACAAATGTTAAATGATCTTTAAAAAAAAAAAAAAAATTCTCACACAGACAATATAACACTTTTATAAAATCATTTGATAGTTAAATGGTTTAGACACGTTAAAACAAACATGTTAAACATTTTAATTTTGCATAAATATTAGTGATGCTTGTGTATCAAAGTCAGAATGAAATCAGAATTGAAATGCAATTTTTCTCTCTTTTGGCTTTAAGGAACAAACAGACTTTAAATTGCCAATGAAAGCATTCTGGTTAAGATACATGCAAACGAGAAGCAAGAAAGCTTGCATGTATTTTTCAGAAATAAATCTAGTATGAAATATTTTACCATGTAAAGAGTTTTCCAGCAACACTACAAACAAAAACCTCATCTTGTAATGAGGACCTTTGAGTCTTAATATGTCCCTTTACACAAACTCTGATAACTCACAGATAGCCTGTACAAATAACTCTTGAACATGTAGATAATATTTTGTGTGTGGGTAATTATTTGTGGCAAACAAAGCCAAAAAAGGCGAACGAATAGGCAACTCCAGGCTATCCCTCCTATCTTTAGACTGATCACTCTGCGGTGTTGAAAATATCAAAATGCAACAAATGGGATTTGTGTCCTTTGCTATAATAGACCAGTGTTTTTAAGCATCCCAGCTGGTCAGCATTAATAAACTTGGGCATGGCTAACCATAAATCCAGGCACCGCATTTAATGATTGCATTTACTCAAATCATCACAGATCTGTTCATAAAGTCACATTTGATGTATTAAAACTGGTCAGAGATCAGATCAAGAGCAAAACATAAAATACGATTTTCAATGAAACAAATGTGCTGCTAAGATACTCTCAGCTTTACCAGAAGTGACAAGCCAGACACAAGAGCTCTATTCAGATCTCAGTGAATTCAGCAGCATCTTTCTCATCCACTGGTCCTGTTTGATATTCACTATAGTGGTTAAACCACCAACAGGACTACAAAGACTTTGTTTGAGAAGTGACAGAGAGATCACTTCTGGGCAATGTGGTAAACTACGGAATCACTGAAAGCATTTAAATGAAGCCAGACAACATTTGTAAGTCTTTTTTTTTTTTTTTTTTTACAGGAGATGCATCTAACTACTGTATGTTTAGGGTTATATACAGTAGGAGGAGCAGAAGCACACTGGGTTGTGTAAGATTTTGTTTATGTAGATCAAAGGATCTTATTTAAACAAAGTTATAAACATTGATTGTGTCTAATGTAAATAAATAAATAAATAAAAAGCTATATAAAAAGCCATGGTACAGTAGCTATCATATGTCTGTTACATTATTTTACTACCGTAACAGTTATTAACACCGGGAAAATAACAATTACACTATAGATTACTTAAGATTAATAGATTAATTAAAGTGAACACCAAAGAAAAATTTTTACAATACATTCGTAGCATATGAAAACGTAGTATAAAATAATAGCCTCTTTGGTTAAACAGGGGGTAAATATACCATAGTTGTAATAAATCACAATACTATAATCTAAGTAGTTTTAATGATTTGATAATTTGATGTAAGTATCATAGTAACAGCATAAAAAACATCTTGTTATTATAGCTCCTAAATTAACAGTTCTATCTGTTAAAAGGAAGAAAAAAATAGAAAACAGGCATATTTATCCAGCATCCCAGCTAGCACGTTAATGCGAAAGAACAGCAGGATTAAGTTAAACAAACAAAGTCTAATTGAATGAGACATAATTAATCTCTCATAAACAATCTATCTCTTTCTTTCTCCCCCACACACAGACAAACATTACACATGTGGCAAGGCAGCGTATAAAGTTAAACAGGAATTCCCAGCACACATGCTTTGTTAATGTAAAAGAATGACTATAAACCTAAAGTTCCAATAAAACACGATTCCCATGCACACATACAGAATACCCACCAGTAAGCAATGCCTTTAAACAGCTTTTCACTTTTCACACACTCACATATGACATCACGGACACATACATCCAGCACGCATTAGATCAAAACAAACTCCTACATCTGTGCACATACTCACACAGAATTACATTTGACATTACCTGTACAGTATATGAGCCAGATGGGGTGTGTTATTGGGGCAGAAATCCTTCAGGCGCACAGCCAGGTAGTACCAGTCCAAATGGAACACGAGAAACCAAAATTCACTCAGGAGACAGAATCAGTGAGAAAGAGATAAAGAGACAGGAAGAATGTGTGTGTAAAAGAGAGAGAGAGAGAGAGAGAGAGAGAGAGAGGTCTGGTCTCTCCATCTGCTGCCCTCTCAAGTAAATCAGCACGGGGCCACAGGGCAGCCAAGTGCAAGCTCAAAGTAAACACTCGCAGTAAACTAGAGAGAAAGAGGAGGAGAGATGTGGAGAGGGGAGGAGATGAGAGAAGATGAGGGGATGGAGGAAACGGGGATCAGCGAAGGGGCAGTGCAGCTTTAATAAGAACTTCTCAGGGGCTTTGCTTTTTCGTGCTATGTATACAGCTGGGATAACAACAAACATGAGAAATATTCATCCACTGGGGGGAACCGGTTAGAAAAAAAAAAGCTTTAACTATGGCAAACTTGTACATCAACTCTGACATTATGCAACATCCTAACAGTTCTCAATCTGGTAGAATCCTTCAAAATCTATTTTAAACATAAGATAAAAACGTCAACAATATCGAGATGAGATGTCCAGTTGCTGTGCAAGCAGAAAACATTCCTAGCATTAATACGATTAATGCATGAATTACTGTAAGAGGGTATGGTGCAGCCATGTGTTGGTAATCATCAGCTCTTGATTCATTGATCATCAGCAGGTGTGCAGACCTCTATAGAGCTGAGGTTTTGACAGCTTGCTGGTCTGCAGAATTCAGGTGTGTGTTACCACATTGCCAAGAGAGAAAGATATAAGCTGTAGTCTTAGAGAAACAATTGTTGTTCCAGATCAATCTGGAAAAGATTGAGAAACCATTTCCAAACAATAAGCATGAGCAAATGCCCAAAAAGCTCAATGAACTGAAGCAATGTTATAAAGACGAATGGGCCAAAATGATGTGGTGACTGATAAAGCCATGCAGGAAACAATTATTTTAAGTTATTGCTGCTAAAGATGGATTTACAAGCCTTTGTTTCAGGGTGGTACTTAGTATTTTTTTCTTTTTGGCTTCATTTTTGTTAAATAAATAATGGCACAGTAAAAAAAAAAAGTTGTTCATCTGAGGTTGTATTTGCCTAATACTGATACCTGCTACAATCAGATGATTTTTATATTTTTTTTACACAGAAACACATAAAAGACAGGGTACTAATTTTTACACTTGACTGTATGGTCAAAAGTATGTGGACACATGGCCATCACACCCATTGTTGAACATTGTTGAACTTTCCATTTTAGAGTTACTGTAGTCCATATTCGCTGCTATAATACCCTTAACCTGTTGTCACTAGACTTTGGAATGTGGCTTTGTAGCTTTGTGAAGGGGGCAGTCTGTGTTCATCTTAAAGGTGTTCAGCGAGCTTGAGGTCAAAGATCTGTGCAGAACACTTTGACTCCATGTCTTCATGGGACTCACTTTGTACACAGCATCATCGACATACTGGAACAAATCCGGGCCTCTTAGCTCCACTGAAGAACAACAGTTTGGAGAAGATCAACATATGAGTCTGACTATCAGGTGATCAAAAACATTTGGCCATATAGTGCGGTTACAAGATTGAACTGCTGCAGTTCTTTCTGGAATGAGTCAGATGTTTGAATGGTAATGATGGCTAAATCCCTAGATCTTAGTTGCCATTTTCTTTGCCTGGCAACAAGTGGGACACAATCATTGCGTTCGAATGGGAAAGAAGGAGGAAGAGTGGCAAATAGTTTTGACACACATTTTGCCTCATAATGACAAATTTCACCTAATTCGTGTGCATTTAATAAATAATAAATAAATAAAAAAGAAAAGGCTCCACTACTGCTTAGGCTCCAAAGCAGCAACCTCATTTCCCCTCTCATCAGTTCCAACCACTCAGCATTCAGCATCAGCATTATACTAATCACCAGCCTGATCATCTGTCATCATCTGCACCTGTTTCTTAAAAATGTCCTTCAGTAAGCCTAGAGAACTATTCATTAAGACTATGTTAAAATACATAAAAGACTTCATAGGAAGTAAAATATGAAGAAATGCAGGTGGCTCAAGAACTTTGCCCAGTACTGTATATCAGAACAGCTCACTGAGTGCAATTATAAACACTACACCTATTCAAAAGCATTTGATGTGATTAGGTTTGAGTCCAGATATTAGCACAGTGTTACAGTATGTCCATTCATACACATCAAAAACACACCCATTGTTCTGCCATCTGCTGAACATCTCTCCTCATCCCGTTTATCTTGTTTTCTGTTCTGTGCTTTAATAGTTTCTCTACAATTACATAAAAAGCAACACCTGCGGTGTGAAACAAATCTCCAAATATCCACTGCACTACGGGTGTTGCTTTAACACGGATGAAATCATAGCTGACCTCATGCATTTCCAAAAGAAGAAAAACATGTAGAGTGCAAATGTTTACAGACATTTGAAAGCAAAATCCGTGTTTGGAAGATGACAGCAAGAGCACCTACAGTATTAACACTGGGATAGAAAATGAAAAGCCACAGTGAGCGAGAAACAATTGCTGCTTTAAAATTCCAGTGCAGGCTTCCTGCAGATATATGCGGATGGAAGTATGCCGTCAGCGCACACACCCTAAACATGCACAATAGCACAACAAACAAAAGCACCGTAGATACTTCTTTGTGAGGCCTTGGTTTATGACAAGAAGTGCTGCTTTTCTCACATGACCAAAATCCCAGAGGGCTTTAGTCACAATGGAGCTATAAATGTTTTTCTACTCTGTGTGTGGGGGGGTCATGTTTTTATACCTTGGTGTTGAGCAAATGTCCTTTCACGCATCGTCAAAACTGAAAGTTTTGACCTTGTGGCCCAATGAGGAGCCAAAAGTTTTCTGTTGGATTTAACTGTAACCACTGCATTAATGAGCTGCATTAATAATTATGTCAATGGAAGATCCTTACAAGAATAGTAAGATAAACACTAATGCAATTACATCATCACTCATCACTCAAGTTGTCCTTCTCAAGCTTTTGTATGTAATAATGATGGTCTTGCACTGTTTTAACACCGTATGTTTCCAACTAAACATAGTGTATGAACTGTTAACATATAAAAAGGAACAGATGCCAAATCCAGGCCATAAAGAGTGCATCTTTAAATTAAGCAAGAAAAACTTTTTTTACTATCAAAAAACTTTAAAGAATCACGATTATAAATAAATATCAGTGGAACAGTAGAACAATGTTACAGAACAAAAAAATAATTCGAAGAAATGGACACAACTTTAATGCATCAACTTCATGGGAAGCTGTCAATCAACATGTCATACTCCACCAAATGAGAACACTATCAGTGAAATAAAGTAATGTATTCTACAGGCCAGGCTCGAAGATTACAGACTTAAGTTTCCTGCAGTGCTCACACCACATAACTACCCAGTTAGTTAAAAAAAATACAGTAACTGCATGACAATGTACTGCATATACAGTATGACATCACCAAAATATTGCATAAGGGAATATTTAGGAATGTTACCTGGAAAAAAAAGGGTATCAGAAGATCCAGAACAATTAGCAGGTTTAATGTTCTAGAAACAAAAATCTTCCGGGTATTTTGCTCTGCTAACATGTGTACTGTAAGTGTAAGTTATGGAAACTGAGGCGGCTAGCACTTACACAACCATAAACTCTAAGGTCTTATCACTGTCAGAGGCCTGAACTTCAGACTCAAGTATCAACCTATCATTCTGTCTTAAAATATTCAAGCAGCCAGAAACCTCTTTTCCTGCTGAAGATCAGGCTTCAGAAACAGAACGTAGACCTGGTGCTATTACGAGTCCATACTCCAACTCATGTATTCAATTAAAAGCAGCACGAAAAAAAAATTCTAGCAAGTTTTTTGCAGCCTTCAATGCATTTTTCCGTAAATGTTTGAATGTTCGTATCCGACCATACAGAGGAAGAAGTGCTGCTCAGCTTCATGTGTTTGACCCCACAACCAAGTTCCTCTCATCCTGTTTTGGCCAAAATAGACTTGTATCAGGTGAGTAGGTTACTAATTCACTCACACTCACTCATCGTCTATACGGCTTTATCCTGTATACAGGGTCGCGGGAGCCTGGATCCTATCCCAGAAGTCTTAAGGCATGAGGCAGGCAATACGGACAATTTGGGAACACCAATTAGACTACTGCATGCTGTCGGACTGTGGGAGGAAACCGGAGTACTTGGAGCAAACCCACAAAGCACGGAGAGAACATGCAAACTCCATGCACACAGACACCAAGGCGGGAATTGAACCTGGACCCTGAAGGTGCAAGGCGACAGTGCTAATCACTAAGCCTAATAGGAGACTCATTCAAGTTAACTATTGTCTAAACACTCAAAAATAATCAAATGTAATTAAAATACTATGTATTTAGTCCAAACCTACACTTCAGGATAACATATTTCTAATCATAAAGCCAAATTTCTTATAGAAAAAAATGGTAATGCTCAAGCAATTGTGTTTATGAAGTTAAACATTTGTAAACCATATGAACGCTTGTGAACAACAGCTGGTGGTTCGTCACCGAGACTCTACTAAAGGTGTCAGTAACAGATTGTGTCTAACAGGGGGACCTCTGCCTCTATGATGTGGGTCTTCTACTGCCTTTGATGAGACCACATCACTCCAAAGGAAGGAAAAGAAGCGTTCCATGTGGACTTGTGCCAAACCTGGAATGTCATAAGTTTCAGACAACAATAAGACTTATGGTATGTTCCAGAGACTGAGAGGATCTTCATGTCTAGGGATTTCTCACCATACATCAACAAGTCAGGAGAAGCTTTTGATTGGTGGGAATAAGACACAGGGCCTGGATTATATTAGAGGAAATAAATTGTTGTCACATCATGCCTTCATACCGCAGTTCCTTCAAAAAGGAACATCCCCAAGTCACATCCAGTTTCCCAACACCTTACCATTGCTATAATTTCATTTATTGTGTACGAATGATACTTTTGTGGTTATGCAACAAATACTGTTATTGTTCATAACAGTGTAAGAGGTTAACTTTTACCAGGACCACGCCTAGAGTGCCAGACCATAGACTGTACTGCCCTCTTTAGGGAAGTGACTGAAGTGCCAGACAACTCCCCAATTTACAGACACCATGTGTGTAGATCTTTACGGTACAAACAAATCATACAATAATTAAATCAGACATATAGACTGTTGTTGAAGTTCATATTATTTAGAAGAATTTAAGAATATGAGAGAAAGAAAATAGTGGTTATGTTCATCACTCTTTAAAGTCGCAGGACTCTTCAGCAAGTCTAGATTCCTTTCTTATGTCACTACAGATTTTTATAACTTTAACTGTAGTTACAAAATAACTTTCTATAGGGTGAATAAAATAGGAGTTGAAAGGATGACTGGTTATATGTGTCAAGCGACACCTGTAGATTGTACCATCATAGAACAAGCACCGTTCATGCACCAATTCACACAATGATTAATCAGAACCAGTGAATTAACACAGACAATCTGACTATATGCAACTCAAAACCAAGATCCAGGCTCATTACTAAAATCCAGTCAGTATAAACATTCACAACATCAAGATAAGCAAAAGCTTCTGCGTAGGCAACATCCAAATGTACTCCCATGAAAAGGAAGTGGTGATCAAGGACAGAAAACATTTGTGTGATCCAACGATTCGTGTGCCACTTGAGTGTCACTGATATCACATTTACAAAAATAAATGGAACAACTAGTGTACAAATGTTTTAACACAGGTGAGACGTCATTCACAACAACCTATAGGTTAAGAAAAAAATGATAAAATTTTAGTCTCATCATTCACTCAGGCCTGTTTCTTTTCTCTCATTTATTATGGTCTGAAAGCAACTAATCGATTAAGAAAAAGCAAATAATTAGAAAGTCATTAATGTTACAAGCATGGTTGCTAGTTAATGGCATTGTGCGTACTTTCTAATTCTATGCTAATTTTCATTATTTCACAGCATAGTGTAGACATTGTCACAAAAAACAACTTGTAAGAAAAGATGCTGTTTTTTCAGTGACAAAATGCTTTGTGTTAAAAATAATTCAATAAAAAACTCGCATTAACAAGTGCTAAAAGGCATTGCAATCATGGAATCACCAATATGCGTATGCAGACGGTATTGGTTAGGCAGTGAGTGAAAGAAGCTACTAACGTTATTATTTCCTTGTGGTATTTTTCTCAATGTGCTCACAGAGCTTCGATATACTGTACTGCCTACACTGAGCTTATGCAATCTGGATTGTAAAGAAGCACTTTAATTATATTTTTCAAATAAACATCTGTTCCATAAATCAAAACACAGATTGCTGTAACACATCCATTTGCCAATAAGTTGTATTGCATGCAGGGATGTTGGCGAACAGCGGGCATACAGTGAAATAAACAAAGCAACATAATTATTGCAAGGAGGAAATGAAATTCCAGTCCAACTAAACATAACTGCTGCATTTGACATCTAACTCTGACTCACAGATAAAGTTCTCACAATAATGTGGCCTTAATTTAGAGCTAGGTGACTACTGATTGACGATGTATAAAATAAGTACCAGAACTGCAGTTTGACTAAAAATATCTAGCATTGATTCCTTAAACCTTTTTTTTTTTTTCACTTCAGTCAGCCACAACATTAAAACAACCTGCCTGGTATTGTGTTGGTCCCCCTTTTGCTGCCAAAACAGCTCTGGCCCATCAAAGCATAGACTCTAAAAGGCTTTTAAAGGTGTGCTGTGGTATCTGGCACCAAGATCTTTGCAGCAGATCCTTAAAGTCCCGAAAGTTGCAAGTTGGAGACTCGACTTGTTAGTCCAGAACATCCCACAGATGTTCTGTCGGATTGAGCTCTAAAGAATTTTAAGGCTAAATCAACACTTTGAACTTTATTTCCTGTTCCGTAACCATAGCTAAATATGTTTTTGCAGCGTTGCCAGGTGCATTATGCTGCTCATAGACAACACTGCAATGAGAAAGTGTATTTGGTCTACATCAGTGTTTTGGTAGGTGATACATCACAAAGTAACCTCCACCTGAATGCCAGCACCCATGTTTTCCAAGCAAAACATCACACCACCTCTGCCAGCTTGCCTTCTTCCCATAGTTCATCCTGGGACATCTCTTCTACAGGTAAGTGACCTTGCACCTGGCCTTCCACATGATGTGAAATAAACATGGTTTATAACCTAAGGCTACCTTTTTCCATTGCTTTATGGTTCAGTTCTAATGTGCCCATGGTAGGGTTCAGCATAGACACCCTGACAAGCCTGCAGCTCCAAGGCTCCATGTTCTGCAAGTAGGATGCACTGTGCATTCTGACATCTTTCGATCAAAGGCACTATTAACTTTTTTCAGCAATTTAAGCTATTGTAGCTCTTCGGTAGTATTGGGGCAAGCCTTTGCTCCCCACACAAATCAGTGACTAATGAGTGCCTGTGACCCTGTCACTAATTCATGTTTGTCCTTCTTTGGATAGTTCTTTGGTCAGTACTAACCACTGTCATACTGGGAACATCCCATAAGACCTGCTGTTATGAAGATAGTCTGACCCAGTCGTCTAGCTAGCCCAATTTGTTAAGCTAGTCATTGTTAAAGTGTCTTTATTCGCCAACACATCAACTTCAAGAACTGACTTTTCGCCTGCTGCCTAATTTATCTCACTTATTGACAGGGCCCACTGTAATGAGATAATCAATGTTATTCACTTCATCTTTCAGTAGTTTTAATATTGTGTTATCTGTAGTAACTGGTACAAGTGACAACAAGTAACAGCATTTTAAAGTAAACGATTAGAGTATATAGGACCTGTTGGTAATATTTATAACGCAATAAAGTAACATATTAGAGTATATAGGACCTGTTGGTAATATTTATAAAGCAATAAAGTAAAATAAAGTAAAATATTACAGTATATAGGACCTGTCAGTAATATTTATAAAGCAATAAAAAAAATTCTTCTATCCATCCATCTAGTAACCTCTGTAGTACTAGGGACCACAGAGGCCAATAGTGATAACCATTTTACGACTCCAAAGTTCTCAACATTCACATGGGCAATTTGGGATTGGCAATTAACCTAATCTGCATGTCTTTAGAAAAACCGGAGTACCCAGAGGAAACCCACTTAAGCATGAGGAGAACTTCCAAACATAATGCACACAGAGGAGGGAATTGAACCTGGACTCTGGAGGTGCAAGGCAACAGTGCTAACCACTAAGCCACTGTCACCATCCTTCTATCGTTTCTGCATAATAATATTTAGAAGGCATCCAAAAATCGTTAGCTAGATGTAATGATATTTTTGTTAATATTTAAATACTATATTCTATTACATGCAAAATAAATAAATACATATTTTAGACTTAGTGAGTTAACCAGATAATGATGCTTGAATTAGAGCTCATCTTTATTAGGTAGTCTTGGTACGTCTATTGCTGTGGTCAAACCAGGAGGTCATGGTTGTTGGTAAATGAGTTCTGAATTTGGAGCAGGTGCTGGATAACCAATCGTTTCTCTGGTCAGCCTGCCACGCTAATAATCCAGTTCATTATCAACCCCACTGTCACAGAGGATAAGCTGTTATACCTGTATACTCAGCAAAAAAAGAAACGTCCTCTGACTTTCAACTGTTTTTACTTTCAGTAAACTTAATGTGTAAATATT
>JAOVVB010000043.1:7594868-7606042 GCA_028570985.1 Heterobranchus longifilis
GGAACAAGGGAGAGATCAGAGTGAGGGAGAGAGGGAAAGACACAAATAAAAATATGATATTTGCATAGGTATTATCAGGAAGCAAGGCTGGGTATTGCGGCGTTTGCGCAGAGACACTACAGATAGCTGCACTACTGTAATCACAATAACAATGCATTTATCATTTATGTGTTTATCAGCAGAACGATAAGAAGAAGGCAAAGGGCGGTACACGTGCTTCATTTTATCTGTATTTGTTTCAGTGGCGGTTCAGTGGTTAAGGTTCAGTGATCATGATTGGAAGGTTGCCAGTTCAAATCCCAGAACGGTTGGGGAGGCTGCCGGGCCACTGATCAAGCACACAACCCTTTACCTCAGGCAGGTAGTTATAACATAGCTGCATTATGGCGTTGTGATTTTACGGTTTTTATAGTACACATCTGGTTAAGCATTTAGGTATTGCTCTTGATTAGTTTCCTTAAATTATATATGATATTGAAATACCTGTGTTTAAACTGTGCAAATTAGAGGGGTTTTTTTTCTCAGTCATTCATTCATCCTCAGCAACCTTCACTTGTCCTCCGTAGATACTCCAATTTATGACACACACAGACATTGACTAATCCTGTACCAGCATGTGTTCAGGAACAGAACACAGCATAAATGCAAGCAGACTTTTACAGAAAAACATAAAAAAAAACAAAAAAAACTGACATACAGTAAGTAGAACCTGACACTAACTATCCTTTCATGTGACATTTCAGCTGTGAATATAGTCACTGTGTCACTGAGTGAGAGCTAAAAAAGACGAACACTCCAGGTGTTAACACTAAGAGTGTACTGTAGCTCACACTGTGTTTAGACTGTTCGTCTAAATATGACTGGTTTAAGTTATGGTTAGTTATGCAATACACCACCTGGCATATTCTTAAGCTTAGCTAAAGGCATCCAAATTAAATAATGATATTATTTCAGCACCCTAAAGCACGATTTCCTTACCATGAGATGGTAATGAAGGAGAGGAAAAAAAGAAAGAGAGAGAGAAAGTCTTTCCCAGGAGGTAAGCTGTGTATAGTTAATTACTTCTTCCCTAAAAAGGAATTATTATATGATTCCACTCATTATGTACTGTAACACTGCCGGATGTAGGGACACACAACAGATCAGACCAAAAAATGAAATAAAAAATAAAAAAGTTTTAACTTGTTTATTCAGACCAACAAAAGGAATAGTGAAGAGGGAAAAGGAGAAGAGGGCAGGTTTGTTGAATAGTAATGATGGTAAAAGGAAAAGTCATATAACGTTTAACATAAAAGGTATAACGTGTTAACGTAAAGGACAGATTAAGAATCATCTAAGGCACACTGATGGCATAACTGACTGTGAATGAGTGCACATGGCATCCAGGCTCATTTAAATACTACACAAAGAGTAAATACAAAAAACAGTTGTTAAATTATTATTATTTCATTTATTATGGTGGGGGTAGTGTGATGGTCAGCTTCAGGACCTGGACTACTTCTGCAAGTCCACCTCTAAATGGCTCATTAAAACTAAATTAAGATATATTGAGATCCTAAAACAGGACATTTATGCTCGAAAACACCCTGATGTGGCTGAATTAAAACAATTCTACAAAGAAGAATTTCTCTATAGTGATATGAAAGACTCATTCCCAGTTATCGCACTTGATTGTAGTTGTTGCTGCCAAGGGTGGCACCAGTAGTTATTAGGTTTAGTGGCAATTACTTTTTCACATAAGCCCAGGCAGGTTTGGACAGTTTTTTCCCCTAAATAAATAAAATTTGTTTGATTATGCAAGTTGAGTATGCAAACTTATCAGGACGGGCACTGTAAATGCCATTTATGGACTTTTATTCATTTCGGCAAATTACTGCCTGCCGGTACACAAGGTCAACAAAAAATTGCTATATATTCTTCTTTTAGAAGCCTTAAACTATAATTAGCATGGGCTTTGCTGCATTTGGGAGCCATGATGCACTTCAACACTCAGGAAACAATAGGCTCTGCTTGTCAACAGATAAAACAGGCAACTGCTTGGGGCCCCAGGCCAGTAGGGGGCCAAGAGGGCTGACAAACGTATTTATTGTTTATAAGATAATGGTGATGAATGGTGGTTGGAGAGACCCCCTCAGACTCAACAGACTCTAGAATCACCTCTGTAAGAGACGCATTCCATTGCGTATTAAAAAGATGAGATACACATGCTCTGTTTTCCAATCAGGGTTTTTTAACATAACCTTATGGGACTGTTCTATTATAACCTTATCATGCTGTTCACTGATGTTTTAATGTCACTAATGTTTTCGTATTGTTTTAAATGTTTTTCATGATCCTAAACAAACTTTGTAATTAAAAATGTGTTGTATGCAACAGAACCCAACACTTTTATTCTTATTCCAATTTGCTGCTATAACTCAATATAAAACACAATAAACTAGAAGGTTAATATTATATACACATATATATATATATGAGCAACATTATTACTGGTACTGAATTGCTTATTTACATGACAATAAACACAACTGCAGACTGATTTATCCATTGTGACAAAAATGTGGGAAGTGAAGTTATAATCACACAAAATTCACACTGATGCAACAATTTTGAAATAAAATATTGGCATTTGTGCTCCTAACAGAAATAAACCAGGCACAAAATATTTTCTAGCAGCTTTTAATACTACTTGCTTCTTTTGAAAATAAAAACAAAAAAAACTAGTTCTTTCTCAAAACCGCCAAAACGCTTCTCATTTTGCAGTTAAACCGTTCAAACAAATTACAGAACATTCGTTCTCTGTGAAACAATGAGTTTGGTCAAAACAAAGACTGTTACTCTATTTATTCACACAGCATTAACGTCAGCACCCAGGCAGGGTGATTATAAACTGACCCAGGGTCTGTCTGCAGTAATGTATGCTAGTTTCCCTGCAAGCAAGAGAAGCCTTATGAAGAGTTTAATTTATTTATTTATTTAGGTCAGGACATCCATTTGGAGGAGAAACACCAGTCATTTGTGCCCCAGGCTCTTTGGATAGGATAAAAAAGACCGATGATGTGGACAATCAGGACTAATCAGAAATCAGTGATGTGCTTGTATATTGAAAACGTGGTCTCCTGCAAATGCATTTAGCTGCTTTAGGCTATAGCATAGCATTACAATAGTTTGAATTTTGAGTTCTCCAAATCACTACCCCCAAAATCACTGAATACACCATTAAGTGTGCACATGTGAATTGGTGACTGCCCTATAGTGAAAATGTGTGTAAAGTAAGTTAAAATAAATAAATTAACAAAAGAATAAGAACAGAACAATTTAAAAGGTAGGAATTGGATGAATGAGATATGTACTGGATGGACTCATTCTCTTTATTCAATTTCATTTCTTATTTTTCTTTGCACTGCAAGTACAGTGGTACCTCGGCATACAAATGATTTTTAAAGAAATTTGCTTCATGTGAAGCATTTTTGGCATACGAGCGACCGAACCGAGCCGAACTAAACACCAGCTTTTACCCACCAAAGTTGCACGCACATCCAGAAGCCATTCAAAACGTGCGTCAGTGGAAAGCCAAGCAAAGAGAGTTTACTTTTTTTTTTTTTTGCATTTTGTGCAAGAAACAAGGACAGTAGCAAGAATAAGCCACTTTCAGTTTCGTTTTTAAAGCAGCCAGTGCCAAGAGGAATCACATATTAAGCTTAAGTGAGGTTTAATGTCTATTTGCTTCATATTTTACTTTATTTAGATATTTTACTTCACTTTTACTTCACTGTTTTGCATTTTTTTAATATGCAATCATATGATTACAGTTGAAAATTGGTGATATTGGTAATAGTTTTGGGTGGCCGGAACAGATTTTCTGCATATACATTATGTCCTATGTGAACGGATGTTTCGCAAATTTTGTCTTAAGAACGCCGGAACAGATTAAAGTCACATGCTGAGGTACCGCTGTATTCATCTAGAAGTAGGCAATGCCATAATTCTCTTTTCCAGTTTATGTTTTTTTGTGTTTTAAGCTAACATATTTACTGCTTTGCTTGACATATATACATATGTTTTAACATTGATATTTGTGGATTACTAGGTTGTTGAAATATACAGTATTCTAAAACTGGTCTGAAATTCTGAAATTTAATTACAAGTTACTGCTACTAGTTAGCTACATTTCTCAGTACTTTCTGGTTGTTATAATAAGTGCAATAAGTTATAACATTTAATATCTTTAAAGTGTGTCCCAAAGACAAAACCTTTCAATGTTTCTTTTCAGTTAAATTGCTATCTGTTTTATTCAATTTTAATCTACACTCCAAGGTGGAGCTCCAGCAGGATCAGGTCATTCTTGTGCCATCTAAATCCCCACATGCACAGTGACTTACAGTGACATACATGCTATGATTAATTAGCCAAATATATTTCCATTCCATTAGCAGCTAATTAACTCGCATGAACAGAGTCAGAGTTCCAGGACATTAAATAAGGCCCAGTGTGGCCCGGTGGGTAAACCAAAGTTCTTCTCAGTGTGAATCTAATCACTGTAGAGATCATTCAAAGGGGATCTGGGCAAGTCTACTAACTCTACAGCCAAAAACCCAGCAAGAGCAGAAGCTGCCATCATTGTGCAGAACTTCAGTTTTAATGTTTCTCAGAACACACACAAACCTTCATGTAGTGGAGTAGATAGAAGGGCCATAGGGGACAGGGTAGGAAAATACAGTACTGTGCAAAGGTCTTAAGCCATCCTCCTCTCATTTCTTTATTTTTTGTTTCCAGACTTTCTTGTTTTTTCAATGCAGCCTTCAGGAGTAGTTCTTTAAGCTTCCTGAAGGGCTCTAATTGCCAGTCCAGTCCCTGTACCTGTCCAGTTTCAGTGGAATGTTTTTTTTTGTTTCTTTCCTAAGCCACACAGTATCCTATGAGTCATTCAAGCATAAAAACATCTAACTTAAAACTCACCAATTAGCTTAATCTGCATGTTTTTGGACTTTGGGAGGAAACCAGAGTACCCGGAGGAAACCCACCAAGCAGGAATGGGAGAACATGCAAACTCCATGCACACAGACCCGACGCAGGAAATCGAACCCTCAACGCTGGAGGAACGAGGCCATGAGACTAACCACTTCGCCGCTTCTTTTATTTAATCTACATAATTTAATTCAATTTAATTTAATATGGAGAAATGAATGGAGGCTCAAGACTTTTGCAGGGTACTGTAGGTTAAATAGCATTATCTGTAACATTAAACTAATAAATGTGGACCTGGTTTTAAATGTGTAATCCACCCCCTATAGGTACACTTCTGCTTTGACGGAAAAAAAAACTCTTAAACATTCAAAAGTAAGTGAAACTGCTTAAATCATACCACTGTCATCTTATCAATTCTAGAATATGCAATTTGTCAGTGCTACACTTTTATCCATTTTCCTGGAGAGAAAAAAAGACATCTGAAGACAGACACGTCAACTGAACTATTTTTTAAACTACCTAAATACAGCGGAAGTTTGTGGGTGGCTGCTGTCAACAAAAGGTAGAAAGAAAGAAGCAGAATCATTTATTCATTTTTATCTCTTGTTTGATTGTTCTACAGATTTGAGACCATTGAATAACAATGGCTTAAACAAACACAGGGAGTGACTGGTAGAGTAAAACAGCTACCCTGTGGAACAATTGTGTGTGTATGTCTTTAAAGGACTAAACGTTCATGTCGCTTGCTTCATATTTTATGTAGGTTCTGTCCAATCTCTATCTAAGTCATATTCAATATCTTGTGTATAGCTAACTCAGTATGAGAAACACAGCATACACACACACACACACACACACACACACACACACACACACACACACACACACACACACAGGAGACAAGTAGATGCAGGTGTTTTCCCTTGTGTAAAGCATACACGAGCACAGCGGACACACAGGACAAAAATATGATATGACTACAGACACCCTTTCAATGATACGCTCTTTGTTTCAGGACAGATCATTCCTCATCACGCCTCCATCATTACCCTAGCTAACGTATTACTTCGCACTAGTTTCACTCCTTGTGTTCTCAAGAAAATTTTGGAGGAAAACTTGTGAAGATCTCATGCAGTATGAGGGAAAAAATATGCTAGAAAGGTTAAATCACCGTCTGTCAAGATGTCTCATGGAGAGAACTGAACTTGCTGACAACTTCTCACGATCTCTCACACATGCATGAGGAGGCATTAAACCGCGTTTGGGTATTTTTATGCTGTGATAACAAGCAGAAAGCTGCCGAAAGTAATTATTTCCAGAAAGGAATTGTAGCGATAAAAACCCTGATTCAGATCCTCTAATTTTCTGATGCCTCTCTCATTCATTTTTGTCTACCTTTCTGTTTCCGCTGATGTGTGAGATTGCAGTCTTTTCAGCCAGTGAAGCAGATGCAGCACCTGATGAGGTTGTTATGTGGTGCACGGAGACCACTGATAAAAAGGGAACACTAAGGTGGGAAGTAGGATGTGCTGAAATTTTGCATAAATCATATCCAGACATCTATAGCTGGTCCAACGTGAAATTAGAAGAATACTTCAGCATTTTCTCATCTTAAGCTCTATCCAATGCATCTGTAGTGTATATGTAATTGCAATGGCACATGTTTGCTTGCTAGTCAGAATTAGACAGACATGCTTTTTGAAACATCTACCTCTAGATTACCAAAGGGAGATTTAAGTCAAAAGCTTTTCTTATTCTCAGTACAGTAAAAAAATCTGTTGTAAACACAAACACCCACACACTTGCGCTACAGATGTGGTAAATTGTATTCACTTTTAGATGCACTGAAATATCCTGTTAATATGCTGTGCTTGATATAGCAGGAGAGACATATGGATGATCAGAAGGAAAGCTGACCTGTGAGCTTGAGTACAAACTGAACAGGCACTGACGGGTGAATCTCTACTGCTTTTGTAACGCTAAAGGTTAATTATGTTCGAGATCGGGTTAAAGAGGTGAAAATCATGAGCAAGGGGACACAAGCAGATAAGGCTAATTGATTCCCCTGGTTAGCTAAAGTGCACTTTCAGGGTGCTTTCACGCCAGGTATGATTGGTTCATACCGTGCCCGGGTTTTAATTTTCATTTCACCTCACCCGCTAGCCAGCTTCCCAATACGCTTGTGTATTTACACTCTCATTTTTTTGGGGGGGATTTTTTTCCCAATTTTCTCCCTAATTTGGTCGTGTCCAATTCCTCCCCATCACTAGGGGGCTCCCACATTAAGGCTACTACGACCACTCAGTCGGGGGGGCCGAAGACTATCACGTGTTTCCTCCGAACCATGTGACGCCAGCCAACCGCATCTTTTCGAACAGCTCGCTCACACACCGTTGAGGGCGGAGTAACACACTCGGAGGACAGTGCTATCCGCTCCTTCCGCGTGCGCGAGCTCACAGACGACCCTGATTTGCTGTAGAGCCGTCATTATTGTGGGAGCACGAAGTACCTCTCATCCCTCCCCTCTGAGAGAGCTCGGCCAATCAGCTCTCTCTAGACCTCCGGCTGCGAGAGGTTACAGCCTCACCCGGGAATCGAACCAGTGATCTCCGGCTGATAGGGCGAGCGCTTTACCACTGCGCCACTCGGAGGCCCCGTGTATTTACGCTCTCCAGTACAGCAGGTGGCAGTATGCACCTAGTTGGTTTGTAAGCTGCCAATAAACAAAAAAGAAGTGTAAGAGGAAGTCAGCTTTTGGGCTATTCAAATTTTTGAAAAAGTTTGACCCACTCATCTGACTTTCTACAGTATGGTTTCAGCTTTGGCTATGTAGTTCAGAGGAGGAGATCGGTGTGTTTGTGCATGTATGCAAATTTAGGAGGATTCTGACAATGTTAATGACATTGATTTTAAACAGCGGTCCACTTCTGTTATCAGGTATGGTTGGCCTTTATATCTGATTCGAACCATGCCCACATGCACCATACCGTGCTTGAAAACACATTTTTAGTGGATTTGAGCATGGTACACTGATTCTTGCCCGGGCATGATATGGAGTGTTCACATTTGCAAACGTAATAGACTTTGAGGTCAAGAGCACTAAAGGTCTGTGCCTGAGTCCGTAGTGTGAACACTTACACCCTTACAAGCTTGTAAATGGAAACAGATCTAAGGCTATGATCTCAATCCAGGGTTGGATGAGGTAGTGATCACATAATACTTATAATGTTATAAAAGATGTTACAATACACATTTTTGAGACTATTTCGGATATTGTGAATTTTAACATTAAATATGCCGCACAAATATCTTAGCAAAAAATATCTCGAATGTTTCTTCTAATGAGATGATTAAAAATCAAGTATAAGGTTATAGGGTTTATAAGGTTGTAAGATTAAACAGGTTACATAAGGTAATTAATTGCTTTCACACATATCAAGCTTTAAATCGGACTTTAGTAAAAATTTGGTAAATATGTTTATTAAGCATACATTCGGGACTAATAAACAACAGATAATTACAGGTTTGCACTATATTAACCACGTTAGTTTTTGCATATATCAAATAAAATAGTCTATCCACTGATTATGCATTCGCATTCGCCTATATCTACTTTTTACAATGACATTTTTGACATTTAAGGTTTTTTTTGGAGACCGCTTAAATAAAAAGGTTTTTGATTTTAAGGCAGCTCTAATATAAGTGTGAAATCCATAACAAACAGAATGAAAACCAGAATCCAGATTTTGCTCTGTATATATAAATAATATTCATAGGACCAAGAACTTTCTATTTGTTAACTTTCTTATGTCTCCTACACTATGGTTACTCTAGATACATAGTACAACTCAAGAGAAAACAAAATGTGATAAGAGAGCAGAGATTCAGAGAGAGAGAGAGAGATTTTTTTAAATCAAATGCTTATTTAATATGTATAGCATTTGTATGATAAGTGTAAATATGACAAGTGTTCCATTAATAGCTGGCGTTTAAAATACACACACACACACACGCACACACAGCAGTTAACCACATGGCCTATTTGCACATCTCAACACTTTTGAATGTCTAAATATTATAAAAGAAATGCATATACTTACCAGCCACTGTTATAAGCACCCTATCTTCATGCAATTCCCCAATGAGACAATGATGTAGCAGCAGCAGAATGCACAGTATAAGATCATGCAAATACACATCAACAGTTTTAGTTAATGTTCATTAGAATGGGGAATAAATCTGATCTCTGTGACTCTGACAAAAATGTCACAAGGGCTGGTTAAGGTATTTCAGAGATTTTCACACACAGTATTCTCTAGAGTTTACACAGAATGGTGCAAAAAGCACAAAACACCCATCAAAAGGGTGACACACATACACTGACAGCTTGTATCTGAATGTCTGCAATATTTGGATTAACAAATGGGATATTGGGTGTTAGTGATGCGGTGGTGTTTTTGCATGCTCTGCAGTGTCTCCAACTCCCAGCAGTGCTGACTAGAGGGACTGCTGCTTCCTTGACGCCTGCCCTGCAACACATTAACCCCTCCTACCTCACTTTCATGCATGTGCATTCTCATGTGTGCCACAGAGAGTGACAGGAAAGGCAGACGGGGGAGAGAAAGTGTGTCTGTGTGTCAGTGTGTCTGATAACCAACAACAACAACACACACTGCTCCCTTTGAGAGGAAGTGCCTGGGAGGTGCAGGGAGGAAACTGGGCCAGTGGCCTTAATTAAAGGGGTTAATCAGAATCCACCCTGGTCTTCTCCACCTCTCACATTCATTCTGCCCATCTGTCATCTACCCATCCTACCCTTCAGCAGATCCAGACTTTCTAACACGAGACACAATACACACAGCAGTCTCCATTAATCTAGTCTCGGTAAAGAGCAATGCGGGATGCCTATTTTTAATCACTTTTATATGAAAAGAATAATAGCCTTGGGCTTGTTATTTGTCACAACCACTTTACAGAGAGCTGCAGTGGAAGGAATGCCTCCAATCTGGCAACCATGCTGGGTCCATGTGTCTAAACTCAGGTTTATTAAATGGTAATAAAACATTACAATTTTAGTTGGGAATACAAGGTCTTATTAAATTAGTTTACTTTTGCTTGCATTAAGGTAAAATAAGTACTCTTTTCTATAAAAGCACTCATTAAGAGGTCCACGGCACTAACCACATTTCCCCTGAGATGCTAAAATGAACCCGTCTTACTTGATCCCATCCCACGCCACTAAGCAAGTAAATACTCCCCATGTGCCTTGCTGTGCTAGGTGTTAAAAGAGCCTTTTAAGAGCTTTTCCCCACATTACACCAGTGTTTAGTAATGAGGCAGGACCACTGGGAGACATCTTGCTGTTAAGGGCACAGTGTTGCTGCTGTGAGATGAAGAGTGAACAGTAGCACGCCTCCAACAAGTTTACTTCACAAGGGACCTTTTTTTCTTTAACGGAAATGTGCCCTCAAACACCCATCATGTACTTTTAACGCCTAACAAGATACCTTTAAACATACACAATTAATGCTAGAAGTACCTGTCGTATCTGCTGTCTAACAGTACAGTAGGTTTAATGTTCCCAGATCTTTTTTGGTCTGAAGGTATTTCCTAAAACAGCAGCTTTGACACCAGGCCCAGCTGTAATTCAAACAACTGATTATACTTTTATAAAGGACTTTTATGGCCAATGATCCACATAAACAGATTAAGTGAAGTAAGAATTTACTGATTCTCATAATTTAGTCTTTGGGATTGAATAATATTTACATATTACTGTACATATGTCCTGCTTGGCTTTTTCTTGGCTTACTGGTTATCATGGTTGCCTCACACCTCCAAGGTATAGGATATCTTGTTTGCGTGTTCTCCCCGAGCCTTGTGGGTTTCCTCTGTGTACTCCAATCCCCTCCCAAAGACCCCTTCCAAAACAATGTAGGCTGATTGCCATTTCCAAATAGCCCCTAGTGGGTGTGCACTTGTGCCCTCTGAAGGGTTGGAACCCCCAACAGGATGTCCCTTGCCTTGTGCCCTGAGTTCTCTGAGAAAGTCATTCATGAACATTAGTTATTTTCTAGAACACTAAAAAAATATCAATTTGAACATCATGATAATTAAAAAGGTTACAATTTTATTATTGTTCTTTTTAGCAATTTACTGGCAGTTCAGTGTGTCTGGCTCAATTTCTCTTCCATCATTGTTTCTGG
>JAOVVB010000043.1:7634231-7650223 GCA_028570985.1 Heterobranchus longifilis
ATGTGGAGTCACATATTGTTTCTCTTGCATACACAGGAAGCATGGAAATAGATACACTCACCCTCACCTGTCGACACTGACGACAAAACCAGTTTCAATCAGCACTGTATCCAACTCAAGGCCTAAAGACCACAACAGTTCCAAGTCAATACTCACTCTCACTTAATCTGACACACTGAGTAAATGAGGAAGGACATATGAGATTACAGGACACACACTCACACAGATATAGAGTCTGGGTGTCAGGAAGAAGATATGTGCCACCGCCTCCACATTCCCTCACACACACACACACGCACACAGGCACGCACACACCCTCTTCATGATGCCTTGTTTAGCTTAGTTGTGTGCAGACTCCCAGCTGCCTTCTCTTTCAGAGCAGCACATAAAGATGGCTCTATCTCCACTCACAACTCTCTTTAAACTCAATTGGCCTGTCAACTGCTCTTTCTCTTGGCACATCCGCCTCCATTGCCCTCCCTATCCACCTTTTTCTTTATCTCTCTTTGTCTCTTTATCCAATCTCTTTGATTTCCTTTAACAGTCGTTTTTATCCAATAAAATAATATGTGATGCAGTTGCTTATTTTTTCCTGACTTTTACTTGTACTTTTTAAATCCACTCTCTTAAAGATTCTGTTTCAAAACTCCCTTACTGGTGTGGTGAATAAATCAACAAGTAGGACAATGTAGTCTCACTGAACACATTAAATTGTGTTTATAGGGCTACCTACAGAAAACTAAAATATAATAATAATCAATAACAATAAATCATGTTTATCCCAATAAAATCAAAAGACTTCATAGCTTAGTATACTTTTTATGCCTGAATCACATACTCACTGACTCATATCTGACTTCTTACCCTGTACAGGGTCATGGAAAGCCTGGGGTGCCGATCCAAATTCAAATTAAAATTTTATTTGTCACATACACAGTATAATATGCAGTGAAATGCTTATACAACCGCCCGTGACCTTAAAAAAAGATTACAAGATTATCAATAAGAAATAAATTATGGAATAAAATAAGAATAAAATATAGAAAACTTTAGCTATAGAAAATATAGCTATAGAATATATATATTTAAAAAAAACTTGTACAGCTGTACAAGATATAGAAGATTTGGCTGTACAAATATAGAGAATATAGAAACAGTTGTGGAGATCTATCACAGGGCACGAACAAACATACACTCATTTACCCAGTCACTCACTTTAGGCAATTTAGAAAACACCAATTAGCCTAATCTGAATGTCTTTGGTCTGTAGGAGGAAACTGAGTACCCACAAAGCACAGGAAGAACATGCAAACTCAAGCTGCAACGCGGCCACAGTGCTAACCACGAAGCCACCAGGCATGCCATGATTATAGAATGGCAAAACTTGCCTTTTTAAGGTTAAAAAGGTTAAGGTCTCTCGAGTTTTGTTTTACTATGTTTATTAAAAATTATTAATGACTACATCATGACACAGTAATGTCACTTATGTATATTTCTCTTGACTAAAATAGTTCATTTTACCATTTGATATTGATAGACACAGTAATTGATACGGTAATTACAGAGTTATGGATATACTCTTTGTTTCCCATCAGCACTATTATGTGCCGTACATAACAAATAGAAACATACACCGTCAGTTTTCATTATGCTCTACAGATGTCTATGAAAAATGTCAAATTGACATCACATTTCAGACAGGTGTCTTTATGATTATCTACTGGAATAAGCCTTTATAAATGTGTTTACAGACAATTGTTCCACTTAGTGCACTGATTTTTTTTTGTTGTTTTGTCTAATGCACTGTCTTGTATTTTGTTATTTTTCTTTTTGTCACTCATTATTTTGTATTTGTACTTTTAGTAGAGTATTGCTATGTGTTGCACTATGGTCCTGGAGAAATATAGAACTAATATAGCAGTATGACAATAAACAGCACACTTAAGTATGAATATGAATTCTTACAAATTATCTTGAGGTAATTTACATACTTTAAGTATTACTGTGTGTGTCTCTGTAGGTTTCTCGAGAATTTCTCTGGAATCAGATACACTAATGATTGTCAGGAATGAATCATGACGAGTGACATTCCATAGATGACATCTTCCAAATTTAAACACACAAACATTAAAACATGCAATCTGCTACAAGCTTGGAAATCAAAACATGTCAAAAGCCCGCCCTTCAAACCTACCGGTGAATATAGGTGATTCTTTTCAATGAGATAACACTGCTGAGTAAAAGTCACACACAGACCCACGTGCATACACACACGCTGCATTGCTTATCCTAATTCTGTTACTCTAACCACTTCACCCTGACCTACAGCTAATGGAGAGTGTGCTGAGTGATGCCTTAAAGAGAAGTGAGTGTGTGTGTGTGTGTTTCTTTCACTGTCAGGCCTCTGACCAAAGACTATAGTCTATCCCACAATGCCCCTCTCTACCCATACACCCACTCACATAACCCTCTGTCACCACAGTTAAATCTGCTACAGATCACTTTGTGTGCATAAGAGAGAGAGAGAGAATAGCAGCACTAGAAGAGGCAGTGAATAAAATTATGACGTCCCACCCAATTTAAAATATATATAAAATAATGTCATATCCACATAATAGAGGAATTAAATTATTATGCATTATGAAAGTTTGAGAGTGGGTGAAAATTATTCATCTCTTGTTTAATGTAGAAATCTGATATGGAGGATCTCCAAATACACACAGCATGTGATTTTAAAAAAGTTAGTGTGTGGACTTCTATTTGTGTGAGCTCTTCATCTAAAAATGCATCAGCTTTCCGCATAACAGCCCTATTCTCAGCCAAGCTGATTTCAATTCCTCTACTGGAGCTGCTGCAACAACACAGGCTATCAGAAGCGTCTGCGTTAAAGCAGCAGTTTGTAATTGTTTAGCACCCCCTGCTGGCTGTGAGGTGGATTGCAAATACAATGAAAACATTTACAAACTCTTACCGTAATCGAACCCACCCGCTCTGCTGAGTGCTTCACATACAGTATATCATGTGACTTGCATGAATACAAAAAGTGTCAGGGCTGAGCAAGTCATTTCAGCGCTAGATAAACTGTAAACAGAAACCTGAAACTGTTTATGGAACAAGCCATTGCCCAGCAATCATTCTGAAGCATATGTTAAGTACTTTTAATATTTAATGATTCTAATATGTTTTTTCTAGAAACACATAAACATTACAAAATGCACCTTTTACACAATATCCAACAAATCATATTTCCCAACTACTGTCCTGTAACATCACATTCCTGACAATAATACATAACACATTACATAATAGAAAGAAAAATGTTGCCTACAGACTCAGCTCTGCCAAAACCTGGCGTTTAAATATAAATACAGTATTTATGATTAAAATGAATAATCTTTAGTCATCGTTAGTAACACCTTTAGCTGGTCATGGTTATGGTGGATCTGTGCCTATACCAGGAATCTACTTGGCATGAGATAGAAATACACACTGGATGGGTGCCAGTCTATCACAGGGAACAATGCACACACACACACACACACTGACACACATTCTCACATTCATTTACCTAGTGAGAGTTTTGAATTAACAAGCCAACTACATGCATATTTTTAGTATGTGGAAGGAAAAAACAAAGAATTTGAATGAGCACAGAGGGAAATCCACACAGACAGAAACCTAAGCTCAGGATTGATAATATATTATTTTTCCTGTGTGGATTGTGGTTTCAGATAAATGAATAAGGGATGTGCAATGAACAGCTATAACATCAAAACCACTAACATTACAAGAACCTAGGTTTGCGGTCCCATTGTGCCACTGGGGTGGCTTTGGCCGCTGGGGGTGTGGCCTCTGGGGGGGTGTGCTGTGTGTCTGGCACCAGGTCATTAGTAGAGGATTCTTTGGGTGCTGTGGTTTGTGGGGTGATTATTATTATTATTATTATTATTATTATTATAAGCAAAGCACTTTCTGATGATAATAAAAGGACGATAAAGCATAAATAAAAATATGATTATAAGTATTAAGTATGGACATAAACTGACTAGCAATAATAATAATAATAATAATAATAATAATAATAATGACACATGATTAAAAAAATAACCAAAAGATTAAATAGGAAAGAGAGAAATTTACATAAAATAAAGTTATACAAACATGACAGGTGTGAGATGACAGTAGTGTAGCCTCTTTTTTATTTATTTTTTTATTCATGACAAAGACAGCAGGTGGCTTTTTTGTAAACTTTCCCTTTAAACAGTACACTGATAATTAATTAAGTTTGAAGTCTAAATGCAAGCTTAATCAATTAAATAATTACTTCCATGAAAACAATTACAAATCACAAGCAGTACTATAAAACCGGGGCAATCTGGGAAACTACAGCTGAATTTTTATGTAACTGATTAAACAAACTGCTCAAACTGGCTGCAAATCAGAGCATGAAGGAAGGTCCAGCTTCAAATCCTGGAGCAATAGAGGAAGTAATAGTGGAATAAGATTGCCCTATGATGTGAGCTCGGTTCTTGGCAGACGGGTTGCTGTTACCACATGGTTACATAAGCAGGCAGGGCTGTGGCCTCTCTGTAGCACTGTGAGGTGTGTGTGTGGTCAGCGGAGAGACTCCTAATGTGGGCCTTCAGCATCCAAGATCCGAGTTAGCGCCAGAACAAGCAGTCCTCGCCAGAACACACACACACTACAAAGGACAAGTGGAATGTGCAGGACAGCATTTAGGTGCAAAACACAGGTTACACAAACATGCAGGGAAGCGTAGTGCTGATTTCTACAAAAATAAAGACACATGAACAGGCATATTGTCAACCAAAAAAAATTAAAAAGTACTTCTGGACAAACATTACCAGCCAGGGCTGAACAAGCTACGGTGAAGCGCGCTGCATATTGACGTTATGAGCTAGCGCAACAGTGTGGCCAGTTTAAAGCCTCTGGAACAGTTCTGGAAAAGTGTTCTGGAAGATAGAGAGTTTTCCACAGGCCTGCACCACTGGCAGGCAGCCACAGTCTGTAAAAGTTCACTTGATCTGAATTGAGACCTGTTTTCCGTAGTGTTACCGATAAGATGCAGTGTTTTAGCATGAGGACAAAAATGCTACCAGACAGCAGTGGCTCTAGAGACAGCCTGTAAACATTAGCCAAACGCTCTGAGAATGTAAACAAGACTAACGTGGAGGAAACCGACTGGCTTGTTAAAGATGATAAAATATGGTTGCATAGCTGCCATCTCAGCAGATCTCAGTATTTCTGTATTGTCTTCTACATTCCAATGAGGATGAATGCAATGTCCTGAACCTTTCTTCATGACATTATGCTCAGTGTTATTTCATTTAAAAGAACCTCGATCTACCAGTTGTCAATCAAATCTGACTAGTAGACATACTTCAGTCTCTGTGGTATCCCAGGATCTGTAAACAGGAAGAAACAGCAGCTAATGTTTAACACAAGTTTCTAACCACTCAGGAGCAGGATGCACAATTTTCAAATCAACATTGTAGTATATTCAAAACAGCTAACTTCGTCTATTTTCTGCCAAAGTTCCTCAGCCTGGCCTCTGGCTGCTCTTGAAGGCTCATTTCGTGCTGGAGTAACTCTCAGGCAAAAAGAGAAAGGCGTATTCTCTGAGCGCAGTGGGGGTTGGAAAATATAGTAAAAACTAAGAAGGAGCAGAGATTACAATCAATTCGGTACAAACTGGAAATGGAGAGACTCAGGTGGACAGAAGGAATCAGGAAAATTAGAGAAAACAGCATTGCATTGGAACAGTTTACTCCCTGATGGGTCACATGACTATAAATTTCTATCAGAAGGGAGAGTGGAAAACATCTGCTGAGCATTATGGACCGCTAGGGGAGACCCTTACACCTCTCACCCCAAAGTCATAACCCTCCCTTAATACACACACACACACACACACACACACACTCACACACTAGTAGTCACAATCCTCATTTCCTCATTTCTTCTGCTAGGAAGCAAAACTTGGCCATGAGCGCCGCTCATCCCCTTCTCCTGACCCGACTCTTGCTCAACACCTCAACCCAAACCGTCCTCATCAAATTCATTTAAATCATAGATACAATCAATACAGACCTTGGATAAGTGCAAATGGATTACGTGAAGGAGGAGAGATGACATCACATCCCATGGGAAAAGGAAGACAAGTGGTAGACCAGAAAAGTGCTTTATAGTGCTCATTAAAGCTGTGAGATCACCATAAAAAATCTGATTAGGGAGAGGATAAAATGTTGAGTGGGACACCACACTCTGCTGAACACAGGACTGGATATGCAATGTAAGGTGTTTTCACTGCTGGAGCAACACAAGTGTATCTCACTGATCATCGGACAAAAGAGAACATTTTTAAAGATAATCTTTCACCTTTTAACATAATACAGTACAAATAAACTGTATGTGTGACTGTACATCAGTTGCTCAGAATTTTCAACTATAAGAGAAGACCTAGAGACTTTGAGACTTGGAGTGTTGTGAACGTACTTAAATTCTTCAGTCTAAGGTATTTCTTAATGAAACTTAAAATCAAAGTTGAATAAAAAAATAAAAAATAAAAATAATAACCCCGCATCCCTCAGGAGGAGGGATGCGGGGTTATTTATGACTAGTATAGACAATGAAGTAAACACTGAATAGTTGATGGGTTTCTCTACAGAACAAGGTACATCCAATAAATAAATAGACTAAACATGATGAACAGACTTTCACTCAATCTGGTAAACTCTATTTCTTGTCTGGAGCAACAACAAAAAAATGATTCTTTTATAAGCTTTAAACTTACATATTGTTGCCAAGACATGAGACAAAACATTCATACCAAAATGTGAGGCATTCAGATTAAAGCCAGTCACATCACTTCTTTCTGTCATGTGATCGTGGAAGGAAGCCTATGTTGAAACTGTATGTTGAAATCAAGAAGAAGAACATTTACAGTTTGTTATTGCTGTTTCCAGAGAAGTTATGGATTTATATGATAATGTGTTATTGTCAACTACCGAGGTGGTAACGTACCAAAGTGAAAGTGAACCTGACAGAGGATGGCCATGAATCATAAACTGAACTTTATTTTTACTCTCATGAGGTATAACAATTGTTGGTAATGAAAATATTTTGTGTGTAAAAAATGTTCCTTCTTCAAATTCTCTACAAAAACCCGATTAAAGCACAAGTTCGATTTTTTTTATTTATTTAATTGTAGTCGGAGTTATCAATTTTACCAAACCTGTGTGAGGTGGATTTACAGCCTTTTGCAAAACATTCTCTATAAGTAAAATTTTTGCATTGTTTTTCTCAAACCTTCCAGAATGGATTTATCTTGCTTTGCTGAGAAACCCATCTGCTGTAGCATATAATATGTAGTATGTAGAAGAATAAAACATGGTTAGCATGCTGTTATAGAAGTATGATGTCACTGCCACCCCAAATTAGATTTTTCTCTATTCCTTAAAGAACACATCCTCAAGTGGTATTGATTCTTTTAATACCACAGCATCTGTCAGGAATTACGTATTAAATAAACAGGCATAAACAGCTGCTCCCAACTTAGCCAGTTTTTTTCACATTCACAAAGTTAACTATAGTTGCATTTTATGAAAGATTTTTTTTTCTTAGCAGCATCGAAGGATATGTGTAAAGCTGTGAAAATGAGAAACATCCCTAATGTTAGACCATTCATTTAAATGAGAAAAAGACGATATGACAATGAAAAATGACAATAACAAAAGGACAAAGCACAGGACAACCACTTTTACACCAACACTACAAGGGATCCGGAGTGAGTATACTGTACTAGAGATAGAGCCGAGTCAACAGGGCAAAAGTGCTAGTTGCTGAAGCAATGGGTGAAACAAAGTTAAACATAATAAAGATAAAACTTAAAAAAAAAAAATAATAATAAATTATATTTTTTTGTTTTTTCAGCAGTCACCTTATAAATCCCAAAAAAAGGAAAGAAAAAAAAAGTTTTTGAAAAAAACTTGCTGACTTTTTCAAAGTGCTATCGCATGATCTCCAATTAAAGTAAATGTCTCTTCACAGAAATCTTTATCCTGTCAACAATTTTATGTTTTTCTTTAGTAAACACCGTCACCTTTGTTAATTGATTTATTCCTTTTCTAGTCTTTAGTATTAAATAATGACCTTCCACCATGCAAGTCCTAGTGACAGAGCTGACACTAAAGAAATGATAACACATTAATATAAACATCTGGTTTGCAGTCTGGTCAACTTTTAGAGCCAGTGTTATACAGAAATAAATCCGTACTTAGACCAATCAGAATCAAATGCCTAAATGTGGTTTTAATAAATGTATGGAATTCAGTGACTGCCCTTAGACTTCCATTAAAATGAAATTAAAGTAAACTGTATAGTGAAACATGTCAAACCCTTGTCCATGATAATTAATCACAAACTATACATTCACTGGGTGAAGACTGAGGGAAAACACTCCCCAGGTATTCGCCATAATATCCATCTTTCTTAATACTTATCACACTTCCTATGACCTTGGCAGTGAATCCCTCTGAGCCGGTTATTAGTCACCAGCCTCAGTCGGCATTTCCTGCAGCGAGTCCCTACAGAGCGAGAACGACAGCCATCCAACTACGAAGGCTAGTTCAGGAACTGCAGGGCACAAGTTGCCCTTTCTCACAGCCTAACACCTCACCATAAATCCTCACCTTCATTATTATTGGAGAAACCTCACAGCACGATCGAGGTGATTTGATTAACATGGATACAAAAGCTATTGTCAGGGTCAGAGGCGCAGCTCTCCCGGCACACGCCCGGCACGACTCCTGTCCCTGTGAGCAAAACCACGCCGCTGAGAGAAAGCAGAACCAATCCAGCGCGCACAGAGTTACCTTCTCAGCAATCCGTGCTAAAAATAACACCAACAAAGAAACAAACACATGGTGAGCGATTAGGTGAATCCGCCAAATATGAGCTAATGTCACCACACGGGAGGGCAAAAATCCTCAAATACACTCTGTATATAACTTCAGCAGGTGTATATGAGTAATGCATTAATGTGTGGGTCCTGTGAGCTGATCCTTATGTAAGCAAGAGAACAAAGATTTGGACAGTCAGTGGAGCCGAAAACACCTCTGTGAAAGAGGCAGAGCTTGAATCATGTAAAACATTTCTGTAAAACCATAACAAAAACAAAAGTAGTAAGGTCCACATCATAGAAATATTTCATAGAGAATATATCATAATTCTGAATGCATACATCAATTGCATGTTTTTTTTTTTAATCTCTGTTAGACCATAATATTAAGTTATAAGGTAAATTGTATAAGATAAAAATTAGATAAAAAAAGTTCTGCTTTCCTTTTGCTTATAAACAACCCAGTGAATTGATTACATATTAAATGGACACAAAGAATAAGAAGTCTTTGAAATAAAGTATGTCTAATTCAGCCAGGGTACCCAGAGGGAACCCAACAAAGAAAGATTCAAACTTACATACACACTAGTGATGGGTCGTTCATGAATGATTCATTCTTTTTGAACGAGTCTTTAATGTGACTCAGAAGAAGACTTCTAGTCCGAGTCGCTCTTTCTTTTGTCACCTGACTCTCATGGACGCTATGCAGTGCAATAGATTCAAAAGAACGAACGACTTGGACTCGTGAGAAGAACCGTTCAATTCTGTTTCCTGTGTAATGCACTGCATAATGCACGAACCACACCAGAAGATATGAGAGGTGAGCTGCTCATTCTGTTTATCATATGTCTTTAGCTGCATTATAATATATATTTTTATTTGTTTGTAGACGTGTTGGGGGTGTGTTTATTAAAACTGTAACATTTTATTTTATTTCTGATCAAAAGAACGAAATTAATAATAATAAAAAAAGATTCGTTCATTTTGAAGAACCGAGTCACTAAAATGGTCCAAACTTCCCATCACTAACACACACACACACACACACAGAGAAAAAGTGGAGGTGAGATTTGAACCCCAATCCTGGATGTACAAGATGACATCATCATCATCATCATCTCTATATTTTAATTAAACAGATGAGCAACATCTTTTTTCCCCAAAAACACCACGAGGATGGTTACCAATATACCTTACATATGGCTACAAAAGAATGCACCAGAATGTTCAGACTTTACCAAGTTAAAGCCCTCTGTGTCCTCATAGCTAGCAATGACCACGTTATGAAATAATAGCAAACTGTTCGGCCCATTGTGTTGTCCTTTAATCAGCTCCAGCAGTAGAAACAGAAGAAGAGCAAGCATCAAAGAAGAGCTCAGTTGTAACACTGAAGGCTAGTCCCTTGGACCGATATCAGACAAGCAAGTCCGAGAAGCAAGTTTCATGAAATATGGATCCAGTGAAACACTAGCACTCTACCCAGGGACCCGGAAACATCCTGTTTTCAAAGAGTTTTCATTTACTAATGCATGAAAGGCTTTATAGCTCCAGCGCAAGAATATTATTTTATTCAGACACAGATAGGTTACTAGTACTGTTGTTTGCTAATTCACAAATAATTACGTGCCACAAGAAATAAGTTGTAAGTCATTCACAGGAAAAAGTTCCAGAAATGTTTAAATAGTTTTAAAAAATGTGTTCAAACTCCAAAAACATTCGACTATAATTTATTTGTATAGCGGCTGTACTTTTTGTGGACTATAAAAACATTTCTCAGATCAAATTGTGCAAAGCTATCTACGAATATGTGCTTTTTTTTTTTTCAGTTTTAGCTTTAAAAGTGTGCTCCAGGCTAGGTTGCCAGGTCACTGTTTTTGAGAAAAATGGGGCTACATTTAAGCTGGGCTTCATGGGCTGAATACCTTTTGATTATTGATTAGCAAATTATGTAACACAAATACCTCCCACACAACCAAAAAATCAGAATTACACTCTCTAAAGTAGAATACTGTATTTTTGTTTGAAAGTGAATCAGAAAGTGAATACCTAGACATTTTTTTTTCAGCACTGAAGGCGGAAGAATCCATATTTTCCTGCTTAATCAAACCTAGCCTTTAAAGTCTGGCCCTGTCATGTGATGACCGAAACAGAGCGACTCCATGCCCAAAGGCCAAACGGCATGGCTGAATGCACTGTCTTATTCCTCCCTTCTCTCTCTCAAAAAAGAAGTGCAGATGTTGACTCAGAGTGCAGGCATGCAGGAAGACAGCGCACACAGCTGAGTGCATGGCAGGCATAAAGTTCAACAGTAACAAACACACCAGCTCAAGCTGAAGATTCCTTCCACGCTGGCTTTTAACCAATTCATACAGTGTAAGCACGATACACGACTTTACACTTCAGTTCCCTGCTTTCATTAGACATGTGCCAGTTAACAACTATACCATGTAACTTAATATATACGGTCTGTATCAAACTCTAGCTGCAATCCTTTGGGATTCATATAGACGCCAGCTGTGGAATAGATATCACAGGCATGGCTAGGAATACCAGTCTCAAGTTTGTCCAAGTAAATATCTTGCGATCATGTAAGACATTCTGATAAAGCCTTATGGTTGGAATTTTTCGAAACGAATGCAAACACTGAAGTTAATGCCAGTGTATATAGTTATTTCTACATCAGTGTGTGTTGTTTCTTATCTAATTGGACGTTTCTAGTCTAACAGTATTCCTTGTGAATACTGTAAATGATGTGAAAACATAAAAAAACATGTTTATTACATCCATATGTGTTATTTTAAAGTGTTTTGAGTCTCTATATCACTTATACTGTACAGAATTGAGCCTTACACTCTAGATGAGCTGCCAATCGATTGCAGGCACAAGCACACACATTCACACAGTACGGGCCATTTGGAAATGCCGATTAGCCTACCGCGCGTGTGTTTGGACTGTGGGAGGAAACCGTAGTACCCGGAGAAAACCCACCAAGCACAGGGAGAACTAGCAAACGTCACACACACAGAATCGAATCCACAAAAAATGCTATGTTGAAGTGCACATAATGTACACACAAAACACGGACTTGACTATGTGATGAAACAATTTCTGTGTCCTCATTTGGGGTGTGTTCACTGTGTGCATTTTAGGTACCATGATGTGTGTGTGCAAGGTCATGGAACCTGCTAACTTTTTTTCATCACAGTCCCATGTTTCTACTTACTTAACAGAGGTTTAACAGCCTTGTAACAGTTTTGTCATCAGATGTAGGAGTTTCCTAATGCACAGTGTAAAAATAAAAACTGTGGAGGAGTTTACAAGTCATACGTTTCACTTTGAGAACAGATTTTTACCATCCACGGTCAAATCCTTCACCATCTTCACACAGCACAGGGATCTCAACATAGACAATAATTGCTGCAAAAATACTTTTAATAAATAATAAATAAATCATTTTATTGCTTTTAGCTGCTGATAGAGAATTAGATTAGAATGCATGATAATAAAACTGAAAGGTTTGCTTTTGTATTTAATACAAGCCTTTATTAATGTGACCAGTCGAGAAAAATGGTCATACATCATTTATTAGACATCACAACAAATGAAGTGTCTACTCATTAATAAACATAAACCATTTCCGTAAGTAGAAAATATGAATGTTGCCAAAGTTATTTTATTAATTCTGAGTGAGTTCCTGTCCAAGTAAACTTTTGTTTGGATTAGGATTAAGACATTTCTTCCTGAGACCACTGATTCATCACAACACTTAATTCATGTTTATATAAATATCATTTTTAATAATATCTTTAAAAAAAAAACATGTTATACACAATATGCCAAGCAAGGAATCTCGCTAGCTGCTGCATTTTGGACATTTTGCTGGCTTTGAAATAGGCTCCGCCCACATAATCATGCCAGCTGCTTAGCCACACCTCCTTAAGTGAAAGTGCACATGTTTCAGCATTGCTGCTGGAGGAAAGTGGTGCATATCAGCGTTTTAACTACAGCTGTAAATGATGAAAATTATGAACTGCTCCTTTAATTAAAGTCCTGTAGAGGTGTGAAGATCTTTGGAACTAATCCACATGTCTAACAGGCAAACTTCCTCATGCGAAGAAGAACAGTCAATTCTTTCATACGTTTTCTTTCTGTGATATTTAAAGAAGTTCATTTTAACACAAATTATGAACTGAAAGTAAATATTTTTTTCAAACATCAGTAACATGCGCATTTATTAATAATTAGCCACAGTCTACATCTTGATGAATTCTATTCTAAAACTGTTCTGAAAATGTCTGAAATTAAATGCATATTTTTAAAAAAGCTGCAAGAGCTAAATAACATCCAGTAGTGGAATCACCTAGGTAGTTCCAGACCAACTATTTATTTGACAATTATTTCTAGTTATTTATTTTATATACAGTATATTAATATATTGATATATTAATTATTAGGTGGAAAATCGCTGTGTGCATATTTGTGTGCGTGTGTTTCAAATGATTGAGCTGTGAATGAGCAGTGTCTACGCTGATAACACCTCAGTCAGCACCGTGATATTAGTTTACAGAACGCACACACACACACACACACACACACACACACACACACACACACACACACACAGATTCAAAAGCACAGTAGTGAATGGCCAACGCTATGAATCACTCGTTTACATTCACACACAATTGCAACTATGTACAGCAGCCCTCTGACTTTTTTTTTCCCACACCACACACCCCAATCATACACGGTCTCACACTGGGACTAACATTACCTCTGAAGAATGGTGCAGCGAAAGAAGAATTCGAACTCTTCTCTTCCACCTGCCTCCCCTGACCTGGAGATCTCCTCCGCTTCCACCGCATCGCTGACATATGATACATCCGAAAACACACACATACACACTCATATGCGCTCACAGCCTCTCTCACAGACAGAAGCACAAACTCACACACTAACACTGGGAGGTCATTCCCATGCTGCTCAAGTCTTTTAATTCCTTCTTTTGCTCTGCAACCTAACAGAGTTTAAGTCAGAGAGAGGAGATGCTGCTGCATGCAGCTCTCTCTGTCCCGTTCCATTTCCCTCTCTCACTCTCACTCACTCACTCACTCTCTCTCACTCTCTCTCTCTTGAATCAGATTCATGACTATACACACACACACACACACACACACACACTGCAGCAAATTCTGCAGTATTAGTTCATTGCCACATCTTTTACACATACACACACAACCGATCACTAGGAGGCTTGGCCTCCATCATAGAGCAATTAATTGCATTGAATATAATATAATCTAATATAAAATATAATGCAATCTACAATAAAATAGAAATATTCCTAAAGCTTGCATAAGCCCACACTATGAGTAACCACAAGGGTACAAAGACTCGGTGTTGTTCTGTCTGTAGTATTATTAGCTACACCCAGGTCATATTGCTGCAAACTACTGTTTTATATCACTGTGCAATGTTTTACAACCAAAAACAATTCTCAAACTCTCATATTTTTCCTTCCCCATTTTCCAGCCCCCGAACACCCCAGAGAGTGAAAATTAGTAGCATGCGGAGCGATTTTACAGGGAACAAATTTATAGGCTCCAGAAGTAAGCACCAGCATTTTAGGTTTAGGTCGCGCTTCGGTTCTGGCGGGTTATTCGTTATAAAAACAACGAAACGTCGAGGCATTAATAACCCAAAAGCCGAGCAGCGTTCATGCCTTTGAAATGTTTACCAACAGACATGGCAGGGGAATGTGAAGCTGTGAGTGTGTATATACACCAAGTCCAGGCAGGGCGGGGCCGGGAGGCCTGGGGCGCGCTGGAATGTAAGGGTGCCTTCACACATACGGTCCCCATCATGCGAGCAGAATTAAAACTCAGCGTGAGCTTCAGAGGCGGCACTGTTTGTTCTCTTATTGCCCACTCACACCTCACTGCTCGTGCTGAGTAATGAAACCTGCCAACTCTATGCAGCGCCGTGACTGCATCTATTCCATATTGTCTCTATACACCAGAGATAATACGGAATGCATTATCAGCCGTGTTTTCTTATAGAACACAACCAGAACATAAGAGAAAATGAAATAGTGCAGGTACATCAAATCAGAGCATCAAGAGCCAAGACATGGCTTCTATTTGATGTAGCAAATGCAGGCTCTCATAAAGGGCTAATCAGAGATCAGACTGACCATGCTCCCCTTCGCTCCTTTCGTGTCCATGTTTCATCCTTGTTTTGACTTCTCGCCCCTCCCTTCAAACTGTTCCCTCCTCCCTGAGTCCACAACCATCTGGAAATAATTCCTCAACTATTACGACAGGCAGACTTGGCCTGTTTGTTGATCTTGACAAAGAGTTATTTTCTAATTAAATATAGTTTTTTTTCTGTTAATGGCATATTGATCATACAACACACACACACACACACACACATACACAATTCTATCCAGTCACAAAAACAGCTCTCATCAGTTCCTTGATGTTTTTGAACAAATAATGGATTTAAATTTCTAAACAGTATCTACTTGGAACCTTTTCTAGATAAGAAAACCTCTGTATGTCCTAATGAACATCTGTACAAGTCTCATCATCGTCTAAAGTCACAGTGAAGCTCTTTTTACAATCCAGGCATGTCAAAGGCTATTCGTCTGTCTATATCTGCTACAGACACAGACAAAATTATTTTTTTTAAACCCATATTTTACTATTTCTGTAGGAAGTTAACATAGGTCTCAGAGCTCACACTGTGTCTTAATCCTCATCCGATCACCTAGTTTCAGTGTCAATGTAAATGAGCTCCTGCTGAACCACACCCACAGGAGAACAGCAGAGTCATAGTGATGGGTCGTTCATGAACGATTCGTTCTTTTTGAACGAATCTTCGACGTGACTCAAAAGAACGGGAAAACAAAACAGGAAACAGAATTGAGCGATTCTTTCTTAATGACTCTTTAAGTCCCGAGTCATTCATTATTTTGTCACGTGACTCCCATCGACGCTATGCGGTGCAATAGATTCAAAAGAACGAACGACTCAGACTGGAAGATATGAGAGGTGAGCTACTCATTCTG
>JAOVVB010000043.1:7659942-7675543 GCA_028570985.1 Heterobranchus longifilis
TAATTTTTTTTCTTCCTTTTTTCTGATTTTAAATCTACTATGCCGTTCAGATCATTGATGCTGTAAATATAGTGTTGCCCCTGATCAGCCCAGAACCCCAATAACAAAGAATTCACCAAGAGCCTTTATAGCTTTGCCCTTTAATTAGTGGGTCCGAAATTCTTGCTGGTACATCTTGTCCACTTGTATTCAAAAAGTAATCAGGTGTCCACATTTGCAGTTTCTTTCACACCTGAACTATTCATTTCTGAAGATCAGAAGAATCTTTTTGTTGCATCTCTTCTTAGATGAAAAAAAAAGAAAGTAAGTTTGGCAACTTTAAGTTTTAACAGCTGCACTTCAAGACCGTACATTTCAACACTGCAAATGCACCCAGGTTCAACAGTGGAAAAGAAAAGAAAAGAAAAAGAAAGAAAAAAAAAACTTCCTCCAATCCTTACAATCCTTCCACCAGACCAGACCAGATGTTGGCCCCTCCCAAAGCTCACATCTGCTGTACTGTATGTGTGCACCCCCACCCTAAAGCATAACTTGGCTGACTTACAAGTTTTTGTTCATCTATTCATATATTTCTTAGAACTGCAAGCTGGACAAGTTAAGCTGAGCAGAACTGGAGAAGGAGAAGAAGAAGGGGAGCAGGTAGATGAGTGGCATGTCACCCATTTCCACTTATGTCATCAAGCATCCTCCCATCCATACATGATTTTATGAAAGTCTGTCATGCTGTAATATAGATTAGAAACATGTGGGGGAACCGTGTCTGGCTGTTAGTGAAACATGACTGACTCCATTGTTCCAGGTCCCCACCCCATTACACACAGGCCAAACACGCAGGCAGAAATACTCCTAGAGGGACCTTAAGGCTGACCCTTCCAAGCCCAATACTTTTTACTAAAATGATTTCCCTGATTTGTCCAACACCTCTTCCTTCTTTTCTTTTTCTACACACACAGATGTCTAAAGATGCATTAATTCACAAAGTTCTGGGTGCATTTGCAGTCTTAATTCACAAAGTAAACCTCATATGCTGAGCACCTAAAACATTAACACACAAATACTATAAATTTTATACCAGGGAACGGGTGAGGCTTACCTATTTAAGCAGGGATCAAAGACCAACCCGTCTAGTGTCCGATCCCACAGATAAGTCAGCACGGCACAAATCACTGAAAAAAGTCAATTCTGGAGACGATAGAAAGGAACTAGACCACCCAGTGCACCGCAGCCCACCACCTGGGACCCAGTAGGCAAAGAGCCCAAGGCCACTGACCTGGAGCCCAACTCCCCCATCTGATCAAGCATCCACAGGATGTGCTGCACAAACAAGTCAGATCCATGGAGGCCCCACTCTGCAACCCAGAGCACCCAAAGGATTCACTGACAATGTAGTGGTGCCAAGCACCATAACACTTCCCAGAGGTCTTGTGGAGTCATTCCCAGAGGGGTTAGAACTGCTTAGGTGTCACAGGTGGAACCTACATAATACTAGGCATAATGTTTTTCATTGTTCTGTTAAGACTCTACATACATTACTCATTGTAAAATGTTTCCAGTTTCTTTTTTGTTTAATTTCAATAAATAAATAAAAATAAATCTAGTATGTCAAAATATTCAAATATTTGGTTTCAAATTTGAGCAAAATTACTATAATACAGGATAGATACTGTGTACATCTCAGTCTAGTTCAGTACACACAACCACATTCCTGGGAAAAACTGCTGACTGACGATCACTGATAATTATTGAGGGTAAGCCAAAGAAGGGGGCCAAAGTCCTCCTCTTAGATGAAAGTAACTTTTGTAGTTAATTTGAAAATTAAGGTTCCAGTCTGGAGGTAGAGAGGAGAGACACTGAAGACAAGTTGCAACCGTTTACCAAGAGATTATGGAGCACTTAATTCTTCTGTTTGCTGACAAACTTTCTGGAGATGCTGATATCCTTTTCCAGCAGGACTTAGCACCTACCCACAGTGCTATAACTATGATTGTACTGTGCTTGACTGGCCACACGCGCACACACACACACACACACACATCCTCTCTCTGACACCATATAGCTCTTGTGTAATCAGATCAGAAGTGCTGTTTTATTTTGCACAAGGGGAAATGTGAGTGATGCAGGAGCAGTGCTAGTCTGGCAAGTTTATGTTTCATTTTCAAAGGCAAGTTGAAGCACAAAAACTCCTTTAATTAAAAAAAAGACCACCTGCTACAAACAAAGCTGATCAGATCCATTTAAAATACTGCATGTACGTACATTAATAATTATACTTACACATTTGGGTTAATATCACAAAAAAAAACTTTTAAGAGATTTTCCTTTTAACTTCATATCAATTTTATTAACTAAGGCTGTTAGAAATGCATGTTGGACAAGCATCAAGACTTTTTTTTTTATAAATAAACTGCACATGGACAATGTACAAAGAAAATGCACCCCTGTACACCCTTTCATTGACAAATTCAAAGTGGAGTTATTACATTTTCATCACAGTGATTACAAAATGGGCATTTTCAGAAAGCTATATTGTCCTCTTCTCAACAATTTATTTTAGTTAATAGGAAGTCTGTTGTTGATAAAATCAATCCCAAATGTGTCAAAAATCATGAACAAAAGTCCACCCTGTCATCAATCTGAGATTTTTTGCTAAAGTTAGCATTTATTGAGCACATGGTGGAACTTCAGTTAGCAGAGTGATTCACTGTTGAAATGACTATGTACTGTTTATCACATACATTTGAAAAAGTTTTTACATGTATTAATATTTCACTATGACAGGGGGAACATGTTAATTTTGACATTAAGCTACAAATACAATATGATTCACCCTCTATTGAAGAAAGATAAGATAATAGGTAAAAATCAAAACATTTTCTAAACCACTTAGGAACAGAAGGATATAAGCTCAAGGACACAAGACACTGTGTAGGTGTGTGTCTTATTCTGGACACGAGCCCCAACCGTGTGTTGGAGCGGGATGAGCGAGCCGTGCTGCAGTGCTGCGGACCATCAGGCCAAAGGCTGCAGGACAAACAGGCTGAAACCCAGCAGGACCCATATGGCCTGGAGAAGAGCCACAGCCATGTGGAACACACACATTCACATGCAAGCATGCATTCCTCCTGTGACGTAGCGCCTCACAACTCTTTAACTTGGCACCTACTGGGCCTTGTTTAAAGAAGTGTAGTAGTAATTCTCCATGGAACTTAAACTACACTTCCACACCGATCTCGGAGCAATAAACACAGATTCTGACTAACTCGGGTTTCATCGTTACATAAACCCATAAGTGTCCCTCTACATCTATGTGGATCTACAGTAGCTCACATCCAGTTCCAATGAAACACCACCTCGTTTCCATGTTCCCTTACCTTGATACATATCTTCCCTTCTTAGCGTCATGCTCTGAGGACATAATGAAACATGGAGAGAAAGAACAAAGGGAAAATTCTGCATTTTAGGGCCACTGGGAAAGGGATGTAGGATTAAGGAGCCGAAGAGCCAAAGACGCATCAGGGTTACTAAGAAGCAAGTACTTACTAGCCTTAGTCATTACTGCCTGTTTGGTTTGGGCTTATGCTGCTGTCATCACCAGAACTATCATGTCTAAAACAAGGCTTGGTACCGTGTTGGGAAAATATTGCAGAGCTTTATTTACCCTAAATAGCATTATAGCTTTTAAAATGATGCACATTTTCCAGATGTACCTTTACCCTTTGGAGTGTTTGGTGACCCTGTACTATGTTCTTGTATTTATTGCAAAGGAATGTTATTGTAATTTAACCTTCAACCTTGTGGTAAAAAGTTTGCACACCTTGGGAAAAATTGCAAGGTGTACCATTTTTTTAAAGAAAACAAGTGAGAAGCAAAAACTAATTCATTTAATTTCTTAAAAGACTTAAGTTCATATTTAAGGCATAACAGAAAGGCACAATCATTAAATAAAACATGACAGGCAGGGTCAACTTGGCCTTGTGCTTTGAGTCATCTTGTTGGAACATCCAAGAGCATCCCATGCACAGCTTTCATTTTGTAGAATACAAATTGTCTGCTAGTATTTTCTGATAACATGCTGCATTCATCTCATCAACTTCCCTGTTCCACTGGAGCACACACAGCCCCAAAACATAACCTCTTATTTTCCACCTCGATCAGAATTTGAACAGTACTGGAAGGGATTTTCAAGTGTTGAGATCTTTTTCATACCCCTTTTCTGCTTAATAAAAGTTCAAATGCCTTATTACACAGGTGCATTGGCAGTTCTTTTGAGTTCCCCATGGTGCACTATCCAGCCAAGTCAGTCCATCACCACATAAGCTGAAAAACTCACTATTTATGCACAGACACTAACAATTACAATTGTGTTTATAATGTGGCCAAGCATTCAAGGATATCTAAACTTTTGATCAGAGTGTTTGGTTGATTTTTTTTTTTATTTTAGTTATTTGACTCCTTTTTAAAACCTATGTGATAACTTCACATGACCACTATCCTTAAATAAGAAAAATATTTTTGCATTTAAACTTTTAAGCACAACTGTATGGTTTATGCAGTGGTGGCATATACAGAGTGAGCCAAGAAAAAAGAAATGTACACATTGCAGGAAAGAAACATATATTGATATGACAATATACATCATACTATTTTTCTTTTCCTTATGTGTCATGTTGATCAGCACAACTGTGATGTAATCGTAGATATCACAGCCAAGCTGATATTCAGTACAACCTTAAGGTTGCTTTTATACTTTTCCACAAACATTTAACCAATTTATTTGTTTATTTCACCAGTTGTTTTGCACATCAAAACACCTATTCTTCTGCAACTAGATCAGGATTTGACTGCTGTTAAATCACAAACAGTGAGCATATTAGCAATACAGCATTAAGGTGGTGAGATAGTTAGTGTAATCAATGACTTATGACACCTGCGACATGGAGTAATAAACATCCAAGTGCTAATGTATTCCGTATCAGCTATTGTGATTGCCTCTGGTCCAATCACATTACTTGGTCAGATGATAAACCAAATCAGCATGAACTACCATTGAGACTTACCAGTATCACCTGGTTTCACTAGAGTACCTTGTGTGCATCATGCATTTGGTGCAGTCAAGTAATGTCAGGCTGCTTTTTACCAGAGTTGAAACTAGGATTCTATCAAGTTTACTTAGTTAATCCCCGACCTAGAAAAATACAGTAGGTCTTAAATTATTTGGTAATTTAGTTAAAACTAAATTTAAAAACCACACAATTACTGTTACAATGCCATAACTTTGCCTTTTGAAATCTTTTGGCATTTGATGTTAAATACTAATCATTTATCTTTAGAGTAATCTATTGTGTTTATGCATTAAATGACCAAGATGGATGGAGGACTGAACAGAAATTAAATTGTTTTAAAAAGAAATAATTTGTTCAACTTACATAGACTAACTGTAAATACTATTACCTAAAACATGTTACCTCGAACAATTCAAGTCTCATAGCTCAAAATGGTCACGACTGGATGCAATTCACGATTAAATTGGTTTGATAACACTATGGCATATTCAAGAGCTGTGTATAAATCAATGGAAATTACATCTGTCTGCACAGATGCTTCATTTGCATGGTTTTTCCACCCAGTTGTCAACTTGCCTCGTTACTAGCATAAATAAATAAATAAAAATAATAATTCAATCTTGTGCCATTATAGTTGTAAATATTTTTTTATTTGAAACCAGGGTTTGGGAAGTCTTGAATGGACTTAGCTGCTGCTCTGCTTGGCAGCCAGCCTCTTGTCTCTCTCCTCAGCAATGGTCAGACGGATACCCTTTCCACGAGGAATGGACACCCAGGCCTTGTTACCCTGGGTAAGTGAACAGCCACACAAAAGAAATCATGTTTTAAGAAATTACTTTTAACAGCAGGAGTTTGGAATTCACTAATAAGTGTCTGATTTGTTTACATTACAACTGACACTGCATCATACGCAATAAAGGTGTAAAATATCCTCACTGAAATGAATGATTTGTAAATGTTTTTAAATGTACATAGGGCACGATTATGAATGATGAATAAAACCCTCAATATTCTTTGAACTTTACCACCTTTGAACAAGGGCAAATTTAAGTCAAAAAATAAATTCAAGAATAAATTAATTTATAAAATTAATTTAAAAAAATAAAGCAGCATGCATCAGATGACGACGTCCATTTCTTACTCACCTTGCCAATGACAAAGATGTTGGACAGCCTGGTGGCGAAGCTGTTGCCTGTGCTGTCCTTCACGTGCACCACATCAAAGGAGCCAGGGTGCCTCTCTCGGTTGGTGATGACACCAATACGACCCAAGTTAGCACCACCTGTCACCATGCACATGTTACCTACGCACAGGAAAAAAGGACAGGAGACACGTTACTCATGTGGATCATAACAGCTGTCGAGATTTTAAAGACAATGATCACACCAAATAATTAATAGATTACAAGATAACTGGTTGTTGCCAGTCTGTGCAAGTATCCATGTGCTACCAATATCAGTACCGACTGGCTGCAGTAAAATTTAACGAGTAACAATGACAGGACTGACCGGTGTCAAACTTGATGAAGTCTGTGATTTTGCCAGTCTCCAGGTCAATGCGGACCGTGTCGTTGGCCTTGATCATGGGATCAGGGTAGCGGATGGTGCGGGCATCGTGGGTCACCAGGTGAGGGATTCCCTTAGTTCCAATGAGGATTTTCTTCACCTTGCACAGCTTATACTACAGACATACACATTGGGTAATGAGTTTTAATGCAAAATCAAAAGTTGTTGTTGCACAGAAAGTAAAAATAGAGAATAGTGAAATGGTGGCTCAGCAGTTATGGCTCAATTAGGCATGGCAAAGACCTTTAACGCCCAAGTGCTCAGCTTCATCTAAACTCAAGGCAAGCAAGCAAAAAATAAAGCTCCCAAAAATTCTGGATCCTTGAAGGACAAAACAAAAAGGTCATTTTACATACAAAACCACACAAAAATGTTTGGCCTGAACAACTAAAACACGTGACAGCATTATCTGAGCTTCTATATTTGTAAGCTAATAATTTTAATGCCATAATGGAAAACCAGGTTTGGGTTTACATGCAACTAGCACACTGAATAGAGCCAATTGAGCTCACTGACCACAAGCCATGTGTAGTCAGTTAAATTCATGATTTCAATAATCAGCACCACAAGCCCTTTTACCTCAATTATAATCAGCATCATCTGCAAATATATTTCCCAATGCACCATGAAACACGAAGTCTGCTCACCTTGGCCTCCTCGTTGGTGATGCGGTGGACGGTGAAACGGCCTTTCACATCGTAGATCAGGCGAAAGTTCTCTCCAGTCTTCTCAATGCTGATCACATCTGCAAGCCAGAAAACAAATACTGTAACAATGTACATAAACTGTTTAAAGAACCTGCCCCAAGTCTCACGCAAAGAACCCAGGCCTTATAGAGCAACGCACCGGGTGTTATTTTTACAAGGCTTAGCATCACGCTACATCACCAGGTTTAAACAATGAATCAAGATCAGATTTAATATTCTCTTGGCAATCCTCTCGAACTCCGACTGGGTGAATGACGATGGCTCCATTAAAACACTCCAACATGTGCCAGCCTTAGAGGGAGGACATCTAACAGCTCCTCCATCTGCTATCAAATTCAACCATTGCACACAAACCACTGACTTCAACATGACACAAACACATGCCTATAACTTGTAAGCAACTGCAAGTGGAAAATAAGCAGTAAAACCATAATCCTGAATCTGCTGCTATTCCACACATCACTAATCACAATTCCAAGAAACTGAAAAAAAAAAAAAACCAACCCTCAACTACATCTCATCAGTTGCAGGTGATAACTAATTAACTGCAAGCTATCCATAAAATGTGGTAATCATCCCCCTTTAGAGTAAAAAAACTACTTTCATATTTTTTTTTACTTAACATTAAATTCTCAATACAGCTAATGTTGCTACTCACTTTTAAAAATCTAACTGGTACCAGAGTTCATCCACATCTATGACTACATACGGAGACCAGTTGAGCAGTGAAACCAATAAAAATTTTTTTTAAAAACCTGCCCAGCAAATCTCAACATGCACATGACAATCACTGAATGAACCGAAAATGCATTACATAAATGTAATTTAGGAGGCACCAAAATTAATTTGATATTTACTGTAAACAAACATTTTATAAATATTTTACAATCTGTAACATGACAAATCTGTCTAAAAATAAATAGACTTCAACTAAAACATTTTTATATATGTAATAACTTGCAGACTTACAATTAAATAACGGCCCAATGTTGTGATTTTAAAATGTGTGCGATTAAATGTGCAGCACTAATCCAAGTTATATTGTAGAATTATGCTTACAATAAAGTTTCATCTGTGTAACAGTTTGTGTTATACTTATAGTAGACAGTCCAAATAGACAAACCCAATGGTATTTTACACGAGATAAGACACTGCAATTCTGGTGGTTGGATATAATGAATCTAAATAAGCCTGCACCAATTCCATGCCTGCACACACACAGACAGTAGTTTGAAAGATGGCAACAAAGGACACTTAAAGAAAGTTCGGAGAAACATTACTTGATTAGCAAGTTCACACAGCTGATGAGTTTTGCAGTGAAGGTGCAGAGTTTATTTTGTAGCCGAGTTGATGCATTACTCTACTTCAAAATATAAAAGTAATTACTTTTGTACTTCAACAAAATGTATTTCACACCTTTAAAGGTCCAAAAGGATTTAAGAAATGTAATCAAACAAATATATATTTAAATGGCTACACGTTATCTATGTGACCTGATGAAAAGGATGTGCATCAGTTCTACACTTTTACTAACATGACCACACACCGACTCACCCATAAATCCAGCAGGGTAGGTGATGTCGGTGCGGACCTTGCCATCGACCTTGATGAACCTCTGCATGCAAATCTTCTTGACCTCGTCTCCGGTCAGCGCGTACTTCAGCCGGTTCCTCAGGAAGATGATGAGAGGCAGGCACTCCCTCAGCTTGTGGGGACCGGTGGAGGGCCGAGGAGCCTGGCGGTCACAAAACACAGCACTACATCACACCTGGTCACATTTTTCACAAGAAATATGCCTTGCTCAGTCACACGAACGAACATCACTAAGGAAATGGGGGTTAAGGAAAACCATGTGGAGGAAAATAACACTTACAAACACTCCTGTAAGTTTGTCAAGCATCCAGTGCTTGGGCGCAGCGACGCGCTTCAGGTGCTTCTTCGGTCCTCTGGCCTTAAACACAATAACCACCATTTAATTTTCAGTTTAATTTGGAATTCTGATTGCTTTTTCAATTTATATACAGGGGCAATCCCGACTAACACGATTAGCTTTCTTAGCACGAGAAAGCTAACCAATTAGCTTCATACATACGAACACAGAAAGCAGCCGCGGCCTTCAGTGACACAAGCGAACAATATTCACTGAACTTACCACACAGCCACTAAAGCCTCTTTTCACACCAAGGACAAAACTATTCAAACTTTTAATTCGGGAAAAACGAGTTATACTGCTAAACACTGTGTAAAAGTGCTGTGTAACACTAATGTGGCGGCAGCCAAGCGAAAGACCCGACACTGAAGCCGAGCTACTGACAGTAAATAACTTTAATACAAAAATCTACTCAATCCTCAATAATATTAGGATTAATAAACATTTTGTGTGTGGAAACATGATATTTTAACGTTTTTCTTGTTTAATACTGTGTAAAAAGACTGATGATTATGGATGAAATGGAAAGAGCCAAAAGAAGAAATCTGCTCACCATGTTGGAGTCTGCGGAAAAGGGCCACCTACTTCCGGGGAAAGAAAGATATGCCGTACTACGGCGCGTGAGGAGGGACAGTGCGGAGTCCGTGCGCGTCTGCCCCCTAGTGGCTCGGATCACATTCAGACTCAGACTCAAACCAAAGGGGAAAAAAAACTTCAATATATATATATATTTTAAAAAGGTGTATTCGGTTAATATATTACATCAAACAATCAAAATAATTGAATAACAGTTTTTATGACCGAAAGTTTAATTCAAATATCTGTTTTTAATTTAATCTGCAATTACAAAATGTCGAGTGTATGTGTTTAAAAAGTAAAAAAAAATTAAAATAAATATATATATATATATAAATAAACATCCTAACGTTTACGACGACTTAGTCACACACTTAGTGAAAAGGGCTTATTATAATATTTGCGAAAGAAACATGGCTGTTAGAGAGTTGAAAGGACACACACAAGCAAACAGAACAGGGGATGTAAATGGCACCAACCACTTTTTAATCAAAGTAGAAATCACACAGAACAGTACTGTACTTTGAAAGACGGTGATAACGTGATTTTTAAATGAATTTAGCATAAATGTGTATAAATTAACCTTTTGCCATTTATTTTTTTTACCTTTATATGACACATCATAATTGTCTAACATTTTATCACAAATTATTATTATTATTATTATTATTATATTGCAACATTACAATCTGCAACTAGAACTATACCATGAGAAAAACTCGAATGGGACAGTCTTTATCTCCATCCATCAATCTAGGAACCTCTGTAGTCCAACTAGGGGCCGTGGCAGGCAATGGTGATTACTATTGTATTTATTTCCATCTTACGACTAAGGTAGAACCTCCAGTCAACTTTCACACACATTCACACATTTCGGGAACGCCAATGTCTTTGGACTGTGGGAGGAAACTGGAGTACCCGGAGAAAACCCACCGAGCACAGGGAGAACATGCGCACAGACCCAGATGCAGGAATCAAACCTGCACCCTGGAGGTGCATGGCGCAGTCTTTATTTCCAGACAACAATAAACACCGCCCAGAAATAAACAGTTACCAGTTTAAGTTCCTATCTATGCTGCTTCCTCTTCAACGAATCAAAGGAGAAGTGCATTATGCATATTTCCTACTCATATTGGTATAATTTGCATAACCAATTTATGACAGCTGAAAACTACGTACATATCTACTTTGTCTGATGTGAGTTGCCAGTGAAAGTGTAAAAAAAATTCTACTGGTGGATTTTAAAGATGAACTTTATGCCTAGTCGAGTTAGTGGTTTGATGTCGGACAGGCTTTATTTTTAGTCAGATATCTCTCCTCCATGAAGGAAGATCTCATTCAGGAAATACCAGGCAGTGGGACAGAACAGCTGTGTGTTTATGATAGAAGATAAAGTGGGTCAGTGACTTATCTGTTAACAATGGCCTGGTGGTTTGATCTCTTCCCTAAGAGCTACTCTGTGTGCTCTATATGTAAGCTGATAGATAACACCAAAAGATCTAAGTTAATATGAGATACTATATAACAACTGATTTTGTTCACGTCTACACAGGAGTGCCTCTGCAATTTTCATTTGCCTGGACGCAGAAGATTCACTAATGTCCACTAGATGGCAGTAGATCGTTTATCTTCATTGCCTGTATGCTTCAATAGAGTTATCATTGAGCTCTTTGGTCTACCAGCTAAATGAATGATTTTGGTGGAAAAACTACAGTTCAGCATGATGGATGAAGAACTTGTAAGAGCTTCAGTGGCTGTGATATCAATGGTAAGTTAATCTCTTACCTTACATTGACATAAGTGAAGTGAGGGCGATCGGCTTAATTTTACCAATACCATATGCATAAGGATTAAAGAACACAGACATTAATTTTCAGTACTGGCTCATCCCCGTACTGGTGAAAAGGGGGGTCTTGAGCTATTCCGGGGAGCTGAGGGCACAAGGCAGGGTACACCCTGGATGGTGCACACAAACACACTCCCACATTAATTATGTACTAAAGGCAATTCAGAAACACCAATCTTTGGACTATGGGGCAAACTGGAGTACCTGGAGGAAACCCACAATACACAGGGTAAACGTGCAAACTCCACATACCTAGACTAGATACAAGACTCGTGCCCAACCATGGAGTTGTGAGGACACAGTGTTAACCACTGATCCACATTAAATTTGTATATTTTAGAATTCATGGTGGAACTGAATGAACATTTTCAGTTTGATTATTAGTGCTCTAGTTCATGGTAGATATGAGATGTAATAGTTTCTGTAATTGCATTTTTTTTAAAAATGACTTTAAATCTAATCACCAAAGTGCTGAAAGAGAAATAATTAGAACAATGAAGAATTTTTCATTTTTGACTTCTCAGTCATTTTTAAAACTGATGACCCTCATTTAAAATGACTAATTAATTATTATAAAAGTAAAGATTTCAGATTTGATCATATGCCATATTATTAGTACATATCAATAGCACATCCATAATCTCAACAGAGGGCGAGTCAATGGTAGTAGATCTCGAATTAGAGTGTAAAGGTTTCATTAATAGCGTGCACAATTTATTTAGCCATTTTCTGCCTCTTTTCAGGTTCAGTTCCATTATTTTCATCAGAAACAAAAATTACACAGGTCAGATTAGAGGTTTTTAGCTCTGTATTTTTATTTACTTATATTTTGAAAAACAAAATATTGAGTACACTTACTTATTTAAATACAATAGTAATCACATCTTTTGTAGAAAATACACAAGTTGGAAAGAAAGTGCTAAACAAATAATAAAAAAATACCACTTATGATTCATTCTGACTGTTAAACCAAAAAGAGATTACTTCATTATTTTTTTTATTATTTTTTTTTATCAACACAGGTCTGCATTAGTCAAATGCTAAACAACATGACAGTAGAGTCTTTTTAGATCTTTCTATCATTTTTCTATTCACATACAAAAAAAAAAAAAAAAAAAAAAAAAACCACATTCGATTAGACATGTACAAATATAGTGCTTTTGTAATAGGGTTCATATTCTAAATCATTTAGTTTGCTTGAAGTAACCTGTCAAGTTTCTGCTGCTGTTCAATCTTTTCTTTCTTGACTTGAAGTGGGGCTACCAGTGGAAGAAATGGACACGTCCATCATTAATATATTTAACCATGGAAAACTGTCCGATAGATCAAGTTACCCAAGTGGAAAGGAGTCTGGTGATGACATGCATTTTGGAAAAGACTAGCCCATGCTGGTTTCAGGATCACCTTCCATTACAGAACAGAAACACCACCCGGCTGCTCATATGGACAGAACCCACAGATGGCAGGTGACAACAGATGAAGCCGATCCACCAGAGTCCGCATGCACATCTCGTCTTTCAGAAGGAATGTATTGAGGATTGACAACATTCATTGTAGTTTTGACCTCAGGTGGTAAAGATGACCACTGAATTTAAGAAGGGAAAAATCTATCCAACAAGGTTACAAAAAAGCCAGCTTCTGTAGTAGACTTGGTGGAGAAAGAACATCTGGTAGCACTTGTGTTGGAGTTCTAGTCCACGTGTGAAGCTTATGACTTAACTCCATGTCTTGTGAATTGGAGGAAATTCTTGCATGCTTTGAAAGCAGAGCTTGGAACTGATTATAACAAGCAAAAACTTAACATGAACAGAAAGAAATTTACCACATTTTAGTTTCAAGAGAGCCTCTCTGCAGGAGTTGTCCAAGCAGTTTTTTGATTGTGCACTATACCTCTGCAGCTTGAACTAGAAGCGTCTTTACACATGAAATGAGTCTTAAAAGATTCTCAAATTTTCATGAGCCATCCAACAGTGTCTCAGGTGCAAACCAAAAAACAAAACAAAAAAAACAAAACAAAAAACCCAGGAGGCAGGCAAAAGTGAGCAGGAACTTTCTTTTAGGAGGGTCAGCACCCAGCAGGTACATCCGATATGAAGTCAAACTCATTCTGGCCCAGCCACAGCTCTGGAAGTTCATTAGCCCTGTCCAAACCCAGCTCCACTACCAGAGACATCAGGACGTCCTCGTCCACTGGATCAGAATCTATGATGCCGGAGCTTTGAGCCATCCCGGTGCCAGAGATTTGTGCTGGACTCATTGAAGAATTGCTAAATCCTCTGTTGGATCCAGAGGACACTGTAGAAGAGACGGCCAAGCTCTGATAGTGACTGTTGAGTTTCTGCAGCTGCATGGAAGCGATGAGGTGCTGGCTAGACTGCAGACAGAAGGGCTGGGACTTGGTAAGGCTTGGAGAGGAAGAGTGGAGACTGGGAGGGGGGTACTGCGGGCCGGTTTTGCCAGAGTTTGTGTAGTGCAGGAGGGTCAGAGAGTCACGGTCCTTCATGCTTGAGCTGGAGAGAAGAAGTAAGCTCATTACTTGGTGACACCTGTGACACAAAAAGAGTTATGCAAATAGTGAACCGGGCTGTGTAATTATTAGATGGTTAACCCTAAACCAGAGTTTTTAAGATGGAATCCTGGTCAGTGCTGATATTTAGTCCCTCAGTAGACCAAGACTGTGACCACAAATATTTCTCTTTATCCCAAAACACCTTTGTTAACCAGCAAGAACACTTAGCTTGTCAGTTGAGCCACTTTATAATAAATCATGCTACATCAAGTAAATTACAAAAGTACTCAGTCGACGACGGTAATTACTAAGCTGCACCTGTACATTCTTAATGGGCAGCGAATTATAAGTCCCAGGCTTTAAGCAGTGAAAAGAAAAGCAATTCGATGTAATATTAGCATGCCAATTAGAAACGTTTTGTAAATAGTAGCACGCTTTTAGTACAGCAACAATTATAAAGCAAGCTACTTATTAACATGTACATCCTGTTCATAGTCATGAGGCAGTCATGAAGCTGTTCAGACAAACCATTAATGGGGTGTAGAAATCAGTCCCCTCATAATGTAATAGCATTAGAGAACAGAATATGCTGGAGGAGCATTTATGAGTCTATGAATGGGTTAGTGAAGTCATGTGACACTGCATCACTCACAGAGTGTGAGAGTCATGAGGCTGACTTTGAGGCACTTAATCATTTAATCATTCACACTGCCCCATTTCCCTGCATTCCTCTTTAGACTTGTGTTTAGTGGAAAGACATAATTGCAAAAGGCTGGCATGCAGCTGTAACAGGCTTCTAGCAAGGAGGAACACACAAGCTCGTCTCATCAGGCCTCCTTGATGCCGACAGCTGTGGGGCATTCAGCTCAGGATATTCATGATAAGACATTGTGTGCATTATTCATTGCCTGGAAGCGGTTAAATAAATGGTTAACTTCATTAGCATTGTCCAAACAGATATTCTGGTCAACAGGGAGCATTTATTCGATAATCTAAAGCCTGAAATAAATGACTTCATTATAAACCATAAATGTGTGTAACCTTGACACATATGATCATGCGTTAAAATCAGAATGTTGTGGAATAGTTTGACATAACATGCAATAAACTCCAAAGGAAACAATTCATAGTGCCAGTAATGTCACAAGCAAGACATTGTTTTAAGAACTCCTCTACTACAAGTCAAGTCTCTCTCTAGTATCAATAGCCAATAAGATGGTTAGGATTAGCCAGTCATTATTGGTGTCGGTTACACAACTAATTCTATCACAAGTTAGTTGAAAGATCAGTTTGTTACATTTACCCAACTGAAATAGATCAAAAGCTTGAGCAGTGGATTATGTAGGATAGAAGAAAGTGAAAAGTGACTTATATATATATATATATATATATATATATATATACA